>ML366762.1:0-19354 GCA_005239505.1 Nicotiana paniculata
ATTCCGCTAGTCGTGCCTGTAATATCGCCTGCCATGGTCCAAGCCGGACGCCTTGGTACGGAGTTGGTACCTGATCGCATGATATTTGTCCGAGACATCAAATATGACCCAAGGAACCATCACTAACGCTTCGAAATGATCAAGTTACATTTTATGACAATTAAACTGGAATTCCGCCAGTCGTGCATGTATTATCGCCTACCATGGTCCAGACCGAACGCCTTGGTACGGAGCCGATACCGGATCATATGATATTTTTCTGGGACATCAAATACAACACAAGGAACCATTTCCAACTCTTCAAAATTATCAAGTTACATTTTTTGGCATTTTATGGCAATTAAACTTGAATTCTACCAGTTGTGCCTGTATTTATCACCTCCCATGGTCCAGACCGGGCGCCTTGGTACGAAGCCGGTACCGGATCGCATGATATTTGACCGGGACATTAAATATGACCCAAGGAACCATAACCAACGCTTTGAAATGATCAAGTTACATTTTTTGGCATTTTATGGCAATTAAACTGGAATTTCGCCAGTCGTGCCTGTATTATCGCCTGCCATGNTGTAACCATAACCAATGCTTCGAAATGAACAAGTTACATTGTTTGGCATTTTATGGCAATTAAACTGGAATTCCGCCAGTCATGCCTGTACTATCGCCTGCCATGGTCCAGGCCGGACGCCGTATGGAGCAGTTACCGGATCACATGATATATTTCTAGGACATCAAAAACGACCCAAGGAACTATAACCAACGCTTCGAAATGATCAAGTTACATTTTTTGGCATTTTATGGCAATTAAACTGGAATTCCGCCAGTCGTGCCTGTATTATTGCCTGCCATGGTCCAGGCCGGGCGCCTTGGTATGGAGCCGGTATCGGATAGCATGATATTTGTCCGGGACATCAAATACGACCCAAGGAACCCTAACCAATACTTCGAAATGATCAAGTTACATTTTTTGGCATTTTATGGCAATTAAACGTGAATTCCGCTAGTCGTGCCTGTATTAGCGCCTGCCATGGTCTAGGCCGGACGCCTTGGTACGGAGCCGATACCGGATCGCATGATATTTGTCCTGGACATCAAAATATGACCCAAGGAACCATAACAACCAATTCGAAATGATCAAGTTATATTTTTTGGCATTTTATGAAAATTAAACTGGAATTTCATCAATCGTGCCTCTATTATCGCCTGCCATGGTCCAGGCCGGACGCCTTGGTACAGAGCCGATACCGGATCGCATGATATTTCTCCAGGACATCAAATACGACCCATGGAACCATAACCAATGCTCTAAAATGATCAAGTTACATATTTTTGGAAATTTATGGCAATTAAACTGGAACTCTAGCAGTCGTGCTTGTATTATCTCCTGCCATGGTCCAGACCGGAGGCCTTGGTACGGAGCCGGTACCAGATCACATGATATTTCACAAGGACATCAAATACGACCAAAGGAACCATAAACAACGCCTCGAAATGATCAAATAACATTTTTCGGCATTTTATGGCAATTATACTGGAAGTCCGCCAGTCGTGCCTGTATTATCACCTGCCATGGTCCAGGCCAGACGCCTTGGTATGGAGCTGGTATCGGATTGCATGATATTTTTCCGAGACATCAAACATGACCAAAGTAACCATAAACAATGCTTCAAAATGATCAAGTTACATTTTTTGGCATTTTATGGCAATTAAACTGGAATTCCGCCAGTCGTGCCTGTATTATCGCCTGCCATGGTCCAGGCCTGACGCCTTGGTATGGAGCTGGTATCGGATAGTATGATATTTGTCAGTGACATCAAATACGACCCAAGGAACCATAACCAACGCTTCAAAATGATCAAGTTACATTTTTTGGCATTTTATGGCAATTAAACTGGAATTTCGTTAGTCGTGCCTGTATTATCGCCTGCCATGGTCCAGGCCGGACGCCTTGGTACGGATCCGATACCGAGTCGCATGATACTTGTCTGGGACATCAAATATGACCCAAGGAACCATAACCATCTTCGAAATGATGAAGTTACAGTTTACTGCATTTTATAGCAATTAAACTGGAATTCCGTCAGTCGTGCCTCTATTATCGCCTGCCATGGTCCAGGCCGGATGCCTTGGTACAGAGCCGGTAACGGATCGCATGATATTTCTCCAGGACATCAAGTACGACCCACGAAACCATAACCAATGCTCTGAAATGATCAAGTTACATATTTTTGGCATTTTATGGAAATTAAACTGGAATTCCGATAGTGGTGCCTTTTATTATCGCGTGCCATGGTACAGGCCGGACTCCTTGGTACGGAGCCGGTACTGGGTCGCATGATATTGTCCTGGATATGAAATATGACCAAAGGAACCATAAGCAACACTTCGAAATGATCAATTTACATTTTTTGGCATTTTATGGCAATTATACTAGAATTCTACCAGTCGTGCCTGCATTCGCCTGCCATGGTCCAGGCCGGATGCCTTGGTACGGAGCCGGTACCGGCTCGCATGATATTTGTCTGGATCATTAAATATAACCCAAGGAACCATATCATACGCTTCGAAATGATCAAATAAAACTTTTTGCCATTTTATGGCAATTAAACTGGAATTCCGCCAGTCGTGCCTGTATTAGCGCCTGCCATGGTCCAGGCCGGACGCCTTGGTACAGAGCCAGTACCGGATCGCATGATATTTGTCCTGGACATCAAATACCACCCAAGGAACAATAACCAATGCTTCGAAATGATCAAGTTATATTTTTTGGCATTTTATGGCAATTAAACTGGAATTCCGTTAGTCGTGCCTCTATTATTGCCTGCCATGGTCCAGGCCGGACGCCCTGGTACAGAGCTGGTACCGGATCACATGATATTTCTACAGGACATCAAGTACGACCCACCGAACCATAACCAACGCTCTGAAATGATCAAGTTACATTTTTTGGCATTTTATGGCAATTAAACTGGAATTTCGACAGTCGTGTCTGTATTATCGCCTGCCATGGTATAGGCCAGACGCCTTGGTACGGAGCCGGTACCGGGTCAGATGATATTTTATGGGACATGAAATATGACCCAAGGAACCATAACCAACGCTTCGAAATGATCAAGTTACATTTTTTGGCATTTTATGGCAATTAAACTGGAATTCTGCCACTCGTGCTTGTATTAGCGCCTCCCATAGTCCGGCCGGACGCCTTGGTACGGAGACGGTACCGGATCGCATGATATTTGTAGTGGACATGAAATATGATCCAAGGAACCATAACCAACGCTTCGAAATGATCAAGTTATATTTTTTGGTATTTTATGGCAATTAAACTGGAATTCCGTCAGTCGTACCTCTTTTATCACCTGCCATGGTCCAAGCAAGACGCCTTGGTACAGAGCCGGTACCGGATTGCATGATATTTCTCCAGGATATCAAATACAACCCACAGAACCATAACCAATGCTATTAAATGATAAAGTTACATTTTTTTGGCATGTTATGGCAATTAAACAAGAATTCCGACAGTCGTGCCTGTATTATCGCCTGCCATGGTCCAGGCCGGACGCCTTGGTACGGAGCCAGTACCGGGTCGCATGACATTGTCCCTGATATGAAATATGACCCAAGGAACCATAACCAACGCTTCGAAATGATCAAGTTACATTTTTTGGCATTTTTTGGAAATTAAACTTGATATCCGCTAGTCATGACTGTATTATCGTCCATGGTCGAGGTCGGATCCTTGGCACAGAGCCGGTACCAAATCTCATGATATTTGTCCGAGACATCAAATATAACACAAGGAACCATAACCAACGATTTGAAATTATTAGTTTACATTTTTTGGCATTTTATGGCAATTAAATTGGAATACCACCAGTCGTGCCTGTATTACCGCCTGCCATGGTCAAGGTCGGACTCCTCGATACGGAGCTTGTACCGGATCAAATGATATTTGTCCTGGACATCAAATATGACCCAAGGAACCATAACCAACACTTTGAAATGATCAAGTTACATTTTTAGCATTTTATGGCAATTAAATTGGAATACCACCAGTCGTGCCTGTATTACCGCCTGCCATGGTCAAGGTCGGACGCCTCGATACGGAGCTTGTACCGGATCAAATGATATTTGTCCTGGACATCAAATATGACCCAAGGAACCATAACCAATGCTACGAAATGATCAAGTTACATTTTTTGGCATTTTATGGCAATTAAACTGGAATTCAGCTAGTCATGCCTGTATTATCGCCATCCATGGTCCATGCCGGACGCCTTGGTATGGATCTGGTACCGGATCGCATAATATTTGTCCGGGACATCAAATACAACCCGAGAAACAATAACCAACTCTTTGAAAGGATTTTTTGGCATTTTATGGCAATTAAACTAGAATTCTGCCAAGTCGTGCCTACAGTATCGCCTTCCATGATCCAGGCCGGACGCCTTGGTACGTAGCCGGTACCGAATCGCATGATATTTGTCCGGGACATCAAGTACAATCCAAGGATTCATAAACAATGCTTTGAAATGATCAAGTTACATTTTTTGGAATTTTATTGCAATTAAACTGGAATTCCGACAGTCGTGCCTGTATTATCGCCTGCCATAGTCCCGGCCGGACGCCTTGGTACGAAGCCAGTACCGGATCACATTATATTTCTCTGGGACAACAAATACCACCCAAGGAACCATAACCAACACTTCGAAATGATCAAGTTACGTTTTTTGGCATTTTATGGCAATTAAACTGGAATTCCGCCAGTCGTGCCTGTATTATCGCCGGCCATGGTCCAGGCCAGACGCCTTAGTACGGAGCCGGTTCCGGATCGCATGATATTTGTCCGGACATCAAATACGACCCAAGGAACCATAACCTATGCTTCGAAATGATTAAGTTACATGTTTTGGCATTTTATGGCAATTAAACTGGAATTTTCCTAGTCGTGTCTGTATTATCGCCTGCCAGTGTCCAGGCCGGACGCCTTGGTACGTAGCCGGTACCAGATCCCAAGTTATTTGTCCGGGACATCAAATATGACCCAAGGAACCATAACCAAAGCTTCGAAATGATCAAGTTACACTTTATGCCAATTAAACTAGAATTCCGCCAGTCGTGCATGTATTATCACCATCCATGGTCCATGCCGGACACCTTGGTATGGAGCCGCTACTGGATTGCATGATATCGGCCTGGGACATCAAATATGACCCAAGTAACCATAACCAACTCTTCGAAATGATTAAGTTACATTTTTTGGCATTTTATGACAATTAAACTGGAATTCCGCTAGTCGTGCTTGTAATATCGCCTGCCATGGTCCAGGCCGGACGCCTTGGTACGGAGCTGGAATCGGATCGCATGATATTTGTCTGGTACATAAAATATGACCCAAGGTCCCATAAACTGGAATTCCGCCAGTCGTGCCTGTATTATCGCCATCCATGGTACAGGTCGGACATCTTGGTATGGAGCCGATACCAGATCGCATGATATTTTTCCGGGACATTAAATACTACCCAAGTAACCATAACCAACTCTTCGAAATGATCAGGTTATATTTTTTGGCATTTTATGGCAATTAAACTTGAATTCCGCTAGTCGTGCCTGTAATACCGCTTGCCATGGTCCAGGACAGACGCCTTGGTACGGAGCTGGTACCGGATCGCATGATATTTTTCTGAGACATTAAATACGACCCAAGGAACCATAACCAACACTTCAAAATGATCAAGTTACATTGTTTGGCATTTTATGGCAATTAAACTGGAATTCCGTCAGTCGTGCCTCTATTATCGCCTCCCATTGTCTAGGCCGGACGCCTTGGTACAGACTCGGTACCGGATCGCGTGATATTTTTCTAGGACATCAAATTCAACACAAGGAACCATAAACAACGCTTCAAAATGATCAAGTTACATTTTTTGGCATTTTATGGCAATAAAATTTGAATTCACCAGTCGTGCTTGTATTATCACCTGCCATGGTCCAGGCTGGACGCCTTGGTACGAAGCCGGTACCGGATCGCTTGATATTTGACTGGGACATCAAATATGACCCAAGGAACCATATCCAACGCTTTGAAATGTTCAAGTTATATTTTTTGGAATTTTATGGCGATTAAACTGGAATTCCGCCAGTCGTGCCCGTATTATCGCCTGCCATGGTCCAGGCAGGACGCCTTGGTACAGAGCCGGTACCGGATAGCATNATTAATATTACCATCCATGGTCCAGGCCGGACATCTTGGTAAGGAGCCGGTACCGGATCACCTGATATTTGTCCGGGACATCAAATACGACCCAAGGAACCATAACCAACATTTCGAAATGATCAAGTTACATTTTATGGCAATTTAATTGGAATTCAGCCAGTCGTGCCTGTATTATCACCATCCATGGTTCAGGCCGGACACCTTGGTATGGAGCCGGTACCGGATCGCATGATATTTGTCCGGGACATCAAATACGACCCAAGTAACCATAACCAACTCTTCGAAATGATCAAGTTACATTTGTTTGGCATTTTATGGCAATTAAACTGGAATTCCGCTAGTCGTGCCTGTAATATCGCCTGCCATGGTCCAGGCCGGACGCCTTGGTACGGAGCTGGTACCGGATCGCATGATATTTGTCCGAGACATCAAATATGACCCAAGGAACCATAACTAATGCTTCGAAATGATAAAGTTACATTTTATGACAATTAAACTGGAATTCCGCCAGTCGTGCATGTATTATCGCCATCCATGGTCCAGGCCGGACACCTTGGTATGGAGCCGGTACCGGATCACATGATATTTGTCCGGAACATCAAATACGACCTAAGTAACCATAACCAAATCTTAGAAATGATCAAGTTACATTTTCAGAATTTTATGGCAATTAAACTGGAATTCCGCTAGTCTTGCCTGTAATATCGCCTGCCATGGTCCAGGCCGGACTCCTTGGTACAGAGCTGGTACTGGATCGCATGATATTTGTCCGGGACATCAAATACCACCAAGGAATCATAACCAACGCTTCAAAATGATCAAGTTACATTTTTTGGTATTTTATGGAAATTAAATTGAAATTCTGCTAGTCGTGCCTGTATTATCGCCTACCATGGTCCAGGCCGGACGCCTTGGTACCGGATCATATGATATTTTTCTGGGACATCAAATACAACACAAGTAACCATAGCCAACTCTTCAAAGTTATCAAGTTACATTTTTTGGCATTTTATGGTAATTAAACTGGAATTCTGCCAGTCGTGCCTGTATTTATCACCTCCCATGGTCCAGACCGGACGCCTTGGTACGAAGCCGGTACCAAATCGCATGATATTTTACCGGGACATCAAATACAACCCAAGGAACCATAACCAATGCTTCGAAATGATCAAGTTACATTTTTTGGCATTTTATGGGAATTAAACTGGAATTTCGCCATTCGTGCCTGTATTATCGCCTACCATGGTCCAGGCCGGACACCTTGTTACGGAGTCGGTACCGGATCGCATGATATTCGACCGGGACACCAAATACAACCCAAGGAACCATAACCAATGCTTCGAAATGATCAAGTTACATTTTTTGGCATTTTATGGGAATTAAACTGGAATTCCGCCAGTTGTGCCTCTATTATCGCCTGCCATGGTCCAGGCCGAACGCCTTGTTATGGAGTCGGTACAGGATAGCATGATATTTGTCAGGTACATCAAATACAACCCAAGTAACCATAACCAACGCTTCGAAATGATCAAGTTACATTTTTTGGCATTTTATGAAAATTAAACAGGAATTTCGCAAGTCGTGCCTGTATTATTGCCTGCCATGGTCCAGACCGGACGCCTTGGCACGGAGTCGGTACTTGATAGCATGATATTAATCCAGGTCATCAAATACGACCCAAGGAACCATAACCAATGCTTCGAAATGATCAAATTACATTTTTTTGGCATTTTATGGCAATTAAACTGGAATTCCGCCAGTCGTGCCTCTATTATCGCCTACCATGGTCTAGTCCAGACGCCTTGGTACGGAGTCGGTACCGGATTGCATGATATTTCTCCGGGACATAATTACGACCGAAGGAACCATAACCAACGCTTAGAAATGATCAAGTTATATTTTTTGGCATTTTATGGCAATTAAACTGGAATTCCGCTAGTTGTGCCTGTATTAGCGCCTGCCATTGTCTAGGCCGGACGCCTTGGTACGGAGCCGATACCGGATCGCATGATATTTGTCCTGGACATCAAATACAACCAAAGGGACCATAACCAATGCTTTGAAATGATCAAGTTACATTTTTTGGCATTTTATGGCAATTAAACTGAAATTCCGCCTGTCGTACCTCTATTATCGCCTGCCATGGTCCAGGCCGGACGCCTTGGTAAGGAGCCGGTACCGGGTCGCATGATATTTGTTTGGGACATTAAATATGACCCAAGGAACCATAACCAATGCCTCGAAATGATCAAGTTATATTATTTGGCATTTTATGGCAATTAAACTGGAATTCCGCAAGTCGTGCCTGTATTAGCGCCGCCATGGTCCAGGCTGGACGCCTTGTTACGGAGCCGGTACCGGATCGCATGATATTTTTCCTGGACATCAAATACGGCCCAAGGGACCATAACCAATGCTTTGAAATGATCAAATTACATTTGTTTGGCATTTTATGGCAATTAAACTGGAATTCTGCCTGTCGTACCTCTATTATCGCCTGCCATGGTCCAGGCCAGACGCCTTGGTACAAAGCCGGTACCGGATTGCATGATATTTCTCCAGGACATCAATTAATACCCACAGAACCATAACCAACAGCTTCGAAAAGATCAAACTACATTTTTCTGCATTTTATGGCAATTAAACTAGAATTCCGCCATTCGTGAATGTATTATCGCCTGCCATGGTCCAGGCCGGACGCCTTGGTACGGAGCTGGTACCGGATCACATGATATTTATCCGGGACATCAAATACGACCCAAGGAACCATAATCAACTCTTCTAAATTATCAAGTTAATTTTTTTGGCATTTTATGGCAATTAAACTGGAATTCCGTCAGTCGTGCATGTATTATCGCCTGCCATTGTCCAGGCCGGACGCCTTGGTATGGAGCCTGTATCGGATCACATGATATTTGTTCAAGATATCAAATATGACCCAAGGAACCATAACCAACGCTTCGAAATGATCTAGTTACATTTTTTGGCATTTTATGGAAATTAAACTGGAATTCCGCCAGTCGTACCTGTATTATCGCCTGCCATGGTCCATGTTGGACACCTTGGTACGAAGACGTTACCAGGTCGCGTGATATTTGTCTGGGAAATAAAATATGACCCAAGGAACCATAACCAACGCTTCAAAATGATTAAGTTACATATTTTGGCATTTTATGGCAATTAATCTGTAATTCCGCCAGTCGTGCATGTATTATCGCCATCTATGGTCTAGGTCAGACACCTTGGTATTGAGCCGGTACCGGATCGCATGATATTTTTTCAGGAAATCAAATACAACCCAAGGAACCATAACCAACGCTTCAAAATGATTAAGTTACATATTTTGGCATTTTATGGCAATTAATCTGTAATTCCGCCAGTCGTGCATGTATTATCGCCATCTATGGTCTAGGTCAGACACCTTGGTATTGAGCCGGTACCGGATCGCATGATATTTTTTCAGGAAATCAAATACAACCCAAGGAACCATAACCAACTCTTCAAAATGATCAAGTTACATTTTTTTGCATTTTCTGGAAATTAAACTTGAATTCCGCCAAGTCGTGCCTGTATTATCGCCTGCCATGGTCCAGGCCGGACGCTGTGGTACGTAGCCGGTACTGAATCACATGATATTTGTCGAGGACATCAAATATGACCCAAGGAACCATAACCAAAACTTCGAAATGATCAAGTTACATTTTTTGGGATTTATTGCAATTAAACTGGAATTCCACCAAGTCGTGCTTGTATTATCGCATGCCATGGTCCAGGCCGGACGCCGTGGTACAAAGCCCGTACCGAATCGCATGATATTTGTCCGAGACATCAAATATGACCCAAGGAACCATAACCAAAAGTTCAAAATGATCAAATTACATTTGTTGGCATTTTATGGCAATTAAACTGGAATTCAGCCAGTCGTGACTGTATTATCACCATCCATGGTCCTGGCCGGACACCTTGGTATGGATCCGGTACTAGATCGCGTGGTATTTGTCCGGGACATAAAATAAAACCCAAGAAACCATAACCAACGCTTTGAAATGATCAAGTTACATTTTTTTGCATTTTATGGCAATTAAACTAGAATTCTGCCAAATCGTGCCTGCATTATCGCCTTCCATGGTCCAGGCCGAACGCCTTGGTACGTAGCCGGTACCGAATCGTATGATATTTGTACGGGACATCAAATAAAACCCAAGGATTCATAACCAATGCTTCCAAATGATCAAGTTAGATTTTTTGGAATTTTATGGCAATTAAACTGGAAATCCGCAAGTCGTGCCTGTATTATTGCCTGAAATAGTCAAGGCCAGACGCCTTGGTACGGAGCCGGTACCGGATCACATGATATTTCTCCGGGACATCAAATAAAACCCAAGGAACCATAACCAATGCTTCGAAATGATCAAGTTACATTTTTTGGCATTTTATGGCAATTAAACTGGAATTGAACCAGTCGTGCCTCTATTATCGCCTGCCATGGTCCAGGCAGGATGCCTTGGTACAGAGCCGGTACCAGATCGCATGATATTTCTCCAGGACATCAAATACGACCCACGGAACCATAACCAACCGCTTCGAAATGATCAAATTACATTTTTTGGCATTTTATGGCAATTAAACTGGAATTCTGCCAGTCGTTCCTGTACTATCGCCTGCCATGGTCCAGGCCGGACGCCGTACGGAGCTATTACCGGATCACATGATATTTTCCAGGACATCAAATACGACCCAAGGAACCATAACCAACGCTTTGAAATGATCAAGTTACATATTTTGGCATTTTATGGCAATTAAACTGGAATTCCGTCAGTCGTGCATGTATTATCGCCTGCCATGGTCACGGTCGGACGCCTTAGTATGGAGTCGGTACCGGATCACATGATATTTTTCCAGGATATAAAACATGACCCAAGGAACCATAACTAACGCTTTGAAATGATCAAGTTACATTTTTTGGCATTTTATGGCAATTAAACATGTATTCGGACACTCGAGCCTTTATTATCGCCTGCCATGGTCCAGGCCAGACGCCTTGGTAAGGAGCCGGTACCGGGTCGCATGATATTTCTCCGGGACGTTAAATATGACCCAAGGAACCATAACCAAAAGTTCAAAATGATCAAATTACATTTGTTGGCATTTTATGGCAATTAAACTGGAATTCAGCCAGTCGTGACTGTATTATCACCATCCATGGTCCAGGCCGGACACCTTGGTATGGATCCGGTACTAGATCGCGTGGTATTTGTCCGGGACATAAAATAAAACCCAAGAAACCATAACCAACTCTTCGAAAGGATAAAGTTACATTTTTTTGCATTTTATGGCAATTAAACTAGAATTTTGCCAAGTCGTGCCTGCATTATCGCCTTCCATGGTCCAGGCCGAACGCCTTGGTACGTAGCCGGTACCGAATCGTATGATATTTGTACGGGACATCAAATAAAACCCAAGGATTCATAACCAATGCTTCGAAATGATCAAGTTAGATTTTTTGGAATTTTATGGCAATTAAACTGGAATTTCGCCAATCGTGCCTGTATTAGCGCCTGCCATGGTCCAGGTCGGACGCCTTGTTACGGAGCCGGTACTGGATCGCATGATATTTGTCCTTGACATCAAATACGACTGAAGGAACCATAAGAAATCCTTCGAAATGATCAAGTTACATTTTTTGGCATTTTCTGGCAATTAAACTAGAATTTCGCCAGTCGTGCTTCTATTATCGCCTGCCATGGTCCAGGCCGGACGCCTTGTTACAGAGCCGGTACCGGATCTCATGATATTTGTCCGGGAAATCAAATACGACCCAAGGAACCATAACCAACACTTTGAAATAATCAAGTTAACTTTTTTGGCATTTTATGGCAATTAAACTGGAATTGCGCCACTCGTGCCTCTTTTATCGCCTGCCATGGTCCAGGCCGGACGCCTTGTTACGGAGCCAGTACCGGATATCATGATATTTATCAGGGACATCAAATACAACCCAAGGAACAATAACCAATGCTTCGAAATGATCAAGTTACATTTTTTTGCATTTTAGGGCAATTAAACTGGAATTTTGTGAGTCGTGCCTGTATTATAGCCTGCCATGGTCCAGGCCGAACGCCTTGGTACGGAGCCGGTACCGGATCGCATGATATTTCTCCAGGGCATCAAATACGACCCAAGGAACCATAACCAACGCTTCGAAATGATCAAGTTACATTTTTTTAATTTTATGGCAATTAAACTGTAATTCCGCCAGTCGTGCAGGTATTATCGCCATCCATGGTCATGCCGGACACCTTGGTATGGAGCCGGTACCGGATCGCATGATATTTTCCCGAGAAATCAAATACAACCCAATGAACCATAACCAACTCTTCGAAATGATCAAGTTACATTTTTTGGCATTTTCTTGAAATTAAACTGGAATTCTACCAAGTCGTGCCTATATTATCGCCTGCCATGGTCCAAGCCGGACGCCGTGGTACGTGGCCGGTACCGAATTGCATGATATTTGTCCGGGACATAAAATATGACTAAGGAACCATAACCAAAATTTCGAAATGATCAAGTTACATTTTTTGGAATTTATTGCAATTAAACTGGAGTTCCGCCAAGTCGTGCATGTATTATCGCCTGCCATGATCCATGCCGTACGCCGTGGTACGTTGCCGGTACCGAATCGCTTGATATTTTTCCGGGATATCAAATATGACCCAAGGAACCATAACCAAAACTTTGAAATGCTCAAATTACATTTTTTGGCATTTTATGGCAATTAAACTGGAATTCAGCTAGTTGTGCCTGTATTATCGCCATCTATGGTCCAGGCCAGACGCCTTGGTATGGATCCGGTACCGGATCACGTGATATTTGTCGAGGACATCAACTACAACCCTAGAAACCATAACCAACTCTTCGAAAGGATCAAGTTACATTTTTTGGCATTTAATGGCAAATAAACTAGAACTCCGCCAAGTCGTGTCTGCATTATCGCCTTCCATGGTCCAGGCCGGACGCGTTGGTACATAGCCGGTGTCGAATCACATGATATTTGTCCGGGACATCAAATACAACCCAAGGATTCATAACCAATGATTCAAAATGATCAAGTTACATGTTTTGGAATTTTATGGCAATTAAACTGGAAATCCGCCAGCCGTGCCTGTATTATTGCCTGCAATAGTCAAGGCCGGACGCCTTGTTACGGAGCCGGTACCAGATCACATGATATTTCTCCGGGACATCAAATACAACCCAAGGAACCATAACCAACTCTTCGAAATGATCAAGTTACATTTTTTGGCATTTTATGGCAATTAAACTGGAATTCTGCCACTCGTGCCTCTTTTATCGCCTGCCATGGTCCAGGCCGGACGCCTTGTTACGGAGCCGGTACCGGATATCATGATATTTATCAGGGACATCAAATACAACCCAAGGAACAATAACCAACGCTTCAAAATGATTAAGTTACATTTTTTTTGCATTTTATGGCAATTAAACTGGAATTCCGTTAGTCGTGCCTGTATTGTAGCCTGCCATGGTCCAGGCCGAATGCCTTGGTACGGAGCCGGTAACGGATCGCATGATATTTCTCCAGGGCATCAAATACGACCCAAGGAACCATAACCAACTCTTTGAAATGATCAAATTACATTTTTTGGCATTTTATGTCAATTAAACTGGAATACCGTGAGTCATGCATGTATTATCGCCTGCCATTGTCCAGGCCGGACGCCTTGGTATGGAGCTGGTACTGAATTGCATGATATTTGTCCAGGATATATAATTAAATCGAAGGAACCATAACAAACTCTTCGAAATGATCAAGTTACATTTTTTGGCATTTTATGGCAATTAAACTGGAATTCCGCCAGCCGTGCCTATATTATTGCCTGCTATGGTCCAAGCCGGACACCTCGATACGGAGCCGGTACCGGATCGCATGATATTTATCTGGGACATTAAATATTACCCAAGGAACCATAACCAACTCTTCGAAAAAATCAAGTTACATTTTTTGGAATTTTATGGCAATTAAACTGTAATACCGCCAATCGTGCATGTATTATCGCCATCCATGGTCCAGGCCGGACGCCTTGGTATGGAGCCTGTACCGGATCACATGATATTTTTCCGGGAAATCAAATACAACCCAAGGAACCATAACCAACACTTGGAAATGATCAAGTTACATTTTTTTGGCATTTTATGGCAATTAAACTAGAATTTCGCCACTCGTGCCTATATTATTGCCTGCCATGGTCCAGGCCGGACGCCTTGGTACGAAGCCGGTACCGGGTCAAATGATATTTTTCTGGGACATTAAATATGACCCAAGGAACCATAACCAACGCTTCGAAATGATCAAGTTACAATTTTTGGCATTTTATGGCAATTAAACTGGAACTCCGCCAGTCGTGCATGTATAATCGCCTGCCATGGTCCAGGCCGGACGCCTTGGTACGGAGCCGGTACCCGATCGCATGATATTTCTCCGGGACATAAGATATGACCCAAGGAACCATAACCAACACTTCGATTTGATCAACTTACATTTTTTGGCATTCTATGGCAATTAGACTGGAATTCCGCCAGTCGTGCCTGTATTATCGCCTGCCATGGTCCAGGCCGGACGCCTTGGTACGGAGCCGGTACCCGATCGCATGATATTTTTCCGGGAAATCAAATACAACCCAATGAACCATAACCAACTCTTCGAAATGATCAAGTTACATTTTTTGGCATTTTCTGGAAATTAAACTAGAATTCCGCCAAGTCGTGCCTGTATTATCGCCTGCCATGGTCCAAGCCGGACGTCGTGGTACGTGGCCGGTACCGAATTGCATGATATTTGTCCGGGACATCAAATATGACCCAAGAAACCATAACCAAAACTTCGAAATGATCAAGTTACATTTTTTGGAATTTATTGCAATTAAACTGGAATTCCGCCAAGTCGTGCTAGTATTATCGCCTGCCATGGTTTAGGCCGGACGCCGTTGTACATAGCTAGTACCGAATCGCACGATATTTGTCCAGGATATCAAATATGTCCCAAGGGACCATAACCAAAACTTTGAAATGATCAAATTACATTTTTTGGCATTTTATGGCAATTAAACTGGCATTTAGCTATCGTGCCTGTATTATCGCCATCCATGGTCCAGGCCAGACGCCTTGGTATGGATCCGGTACCGGATCACGTGATATTTGTCCGGGCCATCAAACACAACCCAAGAAACCATAACCAACTCTTCGAAAGGATCAAGTTACATTTTTTGGCATTTTATGGCAAATAAACTAGAACTCCGCCAAGTCGTGCCTACATTATCGCCTTCCATGGCCCAGGCCGGACGCGTTGGTACGTAGCCGGTATCAAATCACATGATATTTTTCCAGGACATCAAATACAACCCAAGGATTCATAACCAATGATTCGAAATGATCAAGTTACATTTTTTGGAATTTTATGCCAATTAAACTGGAAATCCACCAGCCGTGCCTGTATTATTGCCTGCAATAGTCAAGGCCGGACGCCTTGGTACGGAGCCGGTACCGGATCACATGATATTTCTCCGGGACATCAAATACAACCCAAGGAACCATAACCAACGCTTCAAAATGATCAAGTTTTATTTTATGGCATTTTATGGCAATTAAACTGGAATTCCGCCACTCGTGCCTCTTTTATCGCCTGCCATGGTCCAGGCCGGACGCCTTGTTACGGAGCCGGTACCGGATATCATGATATTTATCAGGGACATCAAATACAACCCAAGGAATAATAACCAACGCTTCGAAATGATCAAGTTACATTTTTTTGCATTTTATGGCAATTAAACTGGAATTCTGTTAGTCGTGCCTATATTATAGCCTGCCATGGTCCAGGCCGAACTCCTTGGTACGGAGCCGGTACAGGATCACATTATATTTCTCCAGGGCATAAAATACGACCCAAGGAACAATAACCAACTCTTCAAAATGATCAAATTACATTTTTTGGCATTTTATGGCAATTAAACTGGAATACCGTGAGTCGTGCATGTATTATCGCCTGCCATTGTCCAGGCCGGACGCCTTGGTATGGAGCCGGTACTTAATTGCATGATATTTGTCCGGGATATCAAATTAAACTGAAGGAACCATAACAAACGCTTCGAAATGATCATGTTACATTTTTTGGCATTTTATGGCAATTAAACTGGAATTCCGCCAGTCTTGCCTGTATTATTGCCCGCTATGGTCCAGGCTAGACACCTTGGTACGGAGCCGGTACCGGATCGCATGATATTTTTCTGGGACATTAAATATGACCCAAGGAACCATAACCAACTCTTTGAAATGATCAAGTTATATTTTTTGGAATCTTATGGCAATTAAACTCTAATTCCGCCAATCGTGCATGTATTATCGCCATCCATGGTCCAGGCCGGACGCCTTGGTATGGAGCCTGTACCGGATCACATAATATTTTTCCAGGAAATAAAATACAACTCAAGGAACCACAACCAACACTTGGAAATTATTAAGTTACATTTTTTGGTATTTTATGGTAATTAAACTTGAATTCCGCCAGTCGTGCATGTATTATTGCCTGCCATGGTCCAGGCCGGACGCCTTGGTACGAAGCCGGTACCGGGTCACATGATATTGGTCCGGGACATTAAATATGACCCAAGGAACCATAACCAACGCTTCGACATGATCATGTTACATTTTTTGGCATTTTATGGCAATTAAACTGGAATTCCGCCAGTCGTGTTTGTATAATTGCCTGCCATGGTCAAGCCAGATGCCTTGGTACGGAGCTGGTACCCGATCGCATGATATTTCTCTGGGACATAAAATACGACCCAAGGAACCATAACGAACACTTCGAAATGATCAAGTTACATTTTTTGGCATTCTATGGCAATTATACTGGAATTCCGCCAGCCGTGCCAGTATTATTGCCTGCTATGGTCCAGGCCGGACGCCTTGGTACGGAGCCAGTATCGGATTGCATGATATTTGTCCGGGAAATCAAATACGACCCAAGGAACCATAACAAATGCTTCGAAATGATCAAGTTACATTTTTTGGCATTTTATGGCAATTAAACTGGAATTCCATCAGTCGCGCATGTATTATCGCCTGCCATGGTCGGCATTTTATGGCAATTAAACTGGAATTCCGTCAGTCGTGCATGTATTATCGCCTGCCATGGTCCAGGCCGGACGCCTTGGTATGGAGCCGATACCGGATCACATGATTTTATCCATGACATCAAATACGACCCAAGGAACCATAACCAACACTTCAAAATGATCAAATTACATTTTTTGGCATTTTATGGCAATTAAACAGGAATTCCGCCAGTCGTGCATGTATTATCGCCTTCCATGGTCCAGACCTGACGCCTTGGTACAGAGTCGGTACCAGATCGCATTATATTTGTCCGGGACATTAAATATGACCCAAGGAACATTAACCAAGGCATCGAAATGATCAAGTTAAATTTTTTGGCATTTTATGGCAATTAAATTGGAATTTCGCCAGTCGTGCCTGTATTATCGCCTACCATGATCCAGGTCGGACGCCTTGGTACGGAGCCGGTACCGAATCCTATGATATTTGTCTGCGACATAAAATATGACCCAAGTAACCATAACCAACGCTTCGAAATGATCAAGTTACATTTTTTTTTGCATTTTATGGCAATTAAAATGGAATTCCGCCAGTCATGCCTGTATAATCGCCTGCCATGGTCCAGGCCGGACGACTTGGTACGGAGCCGGTACGCGATCGCATGATATTTATGTGGGACATAAAATACGACCCAAGGAACCATAACCAACACTTTGAACTGATCAAGTTACATTTTTTGGCATTTTATGGGAATTAAACTAGAATTTCGCAAAGTCGTGCCTGCATTATCGCCTTCCATGGTCCAGGCCGGACGCCTTGGTACGTAGCCGGTACTGGATCACATGATATTTATACAGGACATCAAATACGACCCAAGGAACCATAACCAATGTTTCGAAATGATCAAGCTACATTTTTCGGCATTTTATGGCAATTAAACTAGAATTCCGCCAAGTCGTGCCTACATTATCGCCTTCCATGGTCCAGGCCGGACGCCTTGGTACGTAGCTGGTAACGAATCGCATGATATATTTTTGGGACATCAAATACAACCTAAGGATTCATAACCAACACTTCGAAATGATCAAGTTACATTTTTTGGAATTTTATGGCAATTAAACTGGAATTCCGCCAGTCGTGCCTGTATTATCGCATGCAATGGTCCAGGATGGACACCTTGGTACGGAGCCGGTACCGGATATCATGATATTTTTCTGGGACATCAAATACGATCCAAGGAACCATAACAAATGCTTCAAAATGATCATGTTACATTTTTTGGCATTTTATGGCAATTAAACTGGAATTCCGCCAGTCGTGCCTTTATTATCACCTGCCATGGCCCAGGCCGGACGCCTTGGTATGGAGCCGGTACCGGGTCGCATGATATTTATCCGGGACATTAAATATTACCCAAGGAACTAAAACCAATGCTTCGAAATGATCAAGTTACATTTTTTGGCATTTTATGGAAATTAAATTTCAATTCCGTCAGTGGTGCCTGTATTATCGCCTGCCATGGTCCAGGCCGGACTCCTTGGTACGGAGCTGGTACCAGATCACATGATATTTTTCCTGGACATCAAATACGTCCAAAGGAACCATAACCAACGCTTCGAAATGATCAAGTTAAATTTTTTGCCATTTTATGGCAATTGAACTGGAATTCCACCAGTCATGCCCGTATTATCGCCTGCCATGGTCCAGGCCGGATGCCTTGGTACGGAGCTGGTACCCGATCACATGATATTTCTCCGGGACATAAAATACGACCCAAGGAACCATAACGAACACTTCGAATTGATCAAGTTACATTTTTTGGCATTCTATGGCAATTAGACTGGAATTCCGCCAGCCGTGCTAGTATTATTGCCTGCTATGGTCCAGGCCGGACGCCTTGGTACGGAGCCAGTGTCGGATTGCATGATATTTGTCCGGGACATCAAATACGACCTAAGGAACCATAACAAATGCTTCAAAATGATCAAGTTACATTTTTTGGCA
>ML366763.1:6709-21872 GCA_005239505.1 Nicotiana paniculata
AAAAACAATAACTAGATCTAACATCTATATTATTTGGGATTACTTATTAATGTAGCTATCACAATAAGAATTTGTGTTGTATTAAACATCAATTAGCTAATTAAGGAGCAGAAAATACGTTTGATGGACCTTTTTAGAATCACCATTTAAAAAAAAAAATTCTGGTAAAAGAAGTCTTGAGAAAGTAGCATTCGGGTAGAATTTGGGAAGCGTTCCTAGCGATTGCCAGAACTTTCCCATGTAATAAATTTAGAGATTGCCATATTTTGTGGCAAATCTTAGTGATCAACAAAAGAAAAATTCTAGAGATTGTTTACGCCAAGCTAATAGAGCACGATATGTGTTTGTATATTCGTTTCTATCAGTTAACCACAGCCAATTAATGCATATTTGTGCTTCATGAAATCATTTGATCGTGGCAAATAAAATTGGTTTGGTGTAAGCATCTGGCGCGGATAAATATTTACCTATAAAAAGTTATGTATCACTAGGATTGTCAAAAAGGAAATTCCAATTTAATGTCATTTTTTATTTTAAATAGTTTTAATTATCTCCTATAATTAGCAGATATATTTTTCATTCCACATTTTATCTCATATAAAATAATACAAAAAATCACAAATATGTTATACCACTATATAGTAATACACATTTGGTTTGTCGTATAGATCCCTGCATAACTTATGCGAGTTTAATAGTAAAACCGAAAAACACAAAGTTAACTATGCAAATATCAACATTAATCATACAAAATATTATACTAAAAACCAAATATTGGATATATTATTTTGGCAAATTTTGATAACAACCATAGAATGTAAAGATTCGAAATTTTCACTACATTAATCACAAGCATCTACACTGAAAGTTAGAACATTATTTTTTGTATCAAAAGTTAATCCTGTCCCTTGAAGTTGATTAGTGCCTATAATTGAAAAATTGTGATTCCATCCAAAAAAACCTAAGCAATAAAACCCTGCATTTTGTATTACAACTCGTTCTTGTACTAACATCAGCTCTTGACTTGGAGAAATATTGCCAAAGTAAAACCTCACAACTGGGATTCGTGCTAACTCTTCGACCAAGTCCAGCAATTCCAGAAAATGTACCACTGAAATCATCACTACCACTTCTTTGGTCAATACTACATACAACCAAAAGTAATCCTAGCTTCTGTATTGTCTGAAGGAAAAATAATAACCTCAGATTGCATAAAACCTTTTGTTGTTTGTCCACTTCCATATGTTGTCTCATAAAAACATAAACTGCTACTTAAAGCACAATGAAAATGTGGATCTTCAGCTATACAAACTGAACTATCCTCAACACAATAAAGTCTTTTAAAAGTTTTCGACGTGGTGCGATTATATATAGTATTAAAAACTTGTTTAAAACATTTATTTTGAACACAAGGTGCACATTGCCACCAAACTAAGTAACTTCCTGTGTCGATTAGTAAAAAATTTCTTGTTCTTTCACTACCAAGCATAAATAGGGCAACGTAATGACCTTGATAGTAAGAAGTAGGTGCTACCTTTAGGATTTGGTCATGGTTCTCACTCAAATTACGCGCATACCTCTTGAAAATTGGAGTATTTTTTTATTTCAGTATCGCGGTATTTGAACTTTGGTGCCAAGTATGTAGCTCTAGCATGATCTTGAGCAAGACGATTTGTAAGGACGGAGTCATAGTCTTTGAATTTTGATTTTTCAAAGATGTCGAGATGGTAAACACCAAAAGAATGAGACGGCATTGGAGGATTTTGAAGCTTGGATATATCAAAAGACATGAAAACTTTTCTAGCTTGTTTAATGGAAGAAGAATTAATCTTGAAATATGATTTTTCATTGCTTAAACCAGCAAAGGATTTCCAATGAAGGATTGACATAAGAAGAAGAAGAATAAGGAGGAGGTTTTCCATTGATAATTAGTTTAATTTTACTATTGATTTGGTTTGGAATTTGTGTTGACATCTTCGATTATTTATATTATTAGTATGCAAACACGAAATCCCATTAAATATATATACGTATTTGCAATCTATATATTAATTAGGATACTAATTCTATGGTCAAAGATTCAAATTTATATCTCATTATGTCTAACAATATCATAGATAAATCTTGTACTTCCCTTTTTGGTTCCATTCTCCTAAAACTGCACTATTGGTTTCCGTAATTATTTCACAAAAATAGTTTGAATGATTTTCTTTACACGTAATGAGATATGCTTTTTATCATTTGAGCCCAGTATTAGTATCCTACTTAATATATAAATTGCAAAAAAAAAAAACAAAAAAAAAAGAAGCTTAAATGTGATTGGTGCAAAATAAAGTTTCCAAATAGTATAAATTTCATATTTAATTCTTGTTTTTTTTTTATGCAAATATTTTATTCTTGTTAAGTAATGTTACAAGATTTTATGCTTAGTTTGGACATTTCCAAACAAGCATAGGTATATTTTAATGATTTACCAAAAATAAGTGTGAAATGATTCAAACTTGTAATCACATTAAATTCACTTTTTTTTTGTCCAAATTTGGAAATATTTTAAAGATAAAACATAAACCAATGTTATAAATGATTGAAGCAGTTTGCTCAAGTTTCAAACCAAATTAATTTCCAATGGAAAATCCCCTCCTCCTCCTCCTCCTTCTTCTTCTTATATCAATCCTTCATTGGAATTCATTTGCTAGTTTAACCAATGAAAAATCATATTTCAAGATTAATTCTTCTTCCATTAAACAAGCTAGAAAAGCTTTCATGTCTCTTGATATATCCAAGCTTCAAGATCCTCCAATGTCGTCTTATTCTTTTAGTGTTTACCATATCAACGGTCTTTGAAAAATCAAAATTCAAAGACTATGAGTCTCTTCTTACTAATCATCTCGCTCAAGATCATGCTCGAGCTACATACTTGGCATCAAAGTTCAAATACCGCGATACTGAAATAAAAAAACATCCCGATTTTCAAGAGAAGTACGCACGTAATTTAAGTAAGAACCATGACCAAGTCCTAAAGGCCGCACCTACTAACTACTTTGACGGTCACTATGTTGCCCTATTGTATCTTGGTAGTGAAAGAACAAGAAATTACATGCTAATAGACAGTGGAAGTTACTTAATTTGGTGGCAATGTGCACCATGTATTCCAGATAAGTGTTTCAAACCACGTTATAATACTATATACAATTCTCTCACCTCAAAAACTTTCACAGAACTTGATTGCGTTGAAAACAATTCAATTTGCATAAGTGCAGATTATGATTCTCTCACCTCAAAAACTTTAAGCAGCAAACGATGTTTCTATACAGAACAATATATTACTGGAGAAACAACAAAAGGTTTTATAGCGTCTGAGGTGATCACATTTCCTTCAGACAATACACAAGCCAGGATAACATTTGGTTGTAGTATAGATCAAAAAGGTGGTCCAGATTTCAGTGTTACATTTTCTGGGTCTAAGTAAAAGAGTAAGCTTGACAGCTACAGGTGGATATTCTATACCATCTCAATTAGGTTCGTCGATATTTGCATTATGTCTACCAACTGCTGTTTCTGTACACCCATCTTTCCTCTCCTTTAATAAAGCTCCGTGGTCATATGGAACAGAGGCAAAACTAATAAAAAATCGATTAAGTCCTCATTGGTACTACGTCAATCTTTTCAAGATTGTGATTAACAATAAAGTTGTTCCTGTGGATCCTTCGTGGTGGAATGATCAGAAAGTAACTCATGGAGTCATGATAGATACAGGGACGTTGATTACTCGTTTTCCTCATGATTATTATATTATATTTCGCGATATTTTTAGAGAAGAAGTAAAAGATTATACAATGATTGAAGATGGATATGGTATATTTGACACTTGTTATGAAGATGATCCAGATGGTGCTGATGTATTCTTCCCAGTTAGCAAATTTTACTTTGGTAATTATTCTGAAAGTCAAGAGGTGTTGCTGGTAGATGGACGAGTTGTAGTAAATATTGGGGGCTATTATTGCCTAGCTTTTATGCCATGGGATGATAAATCTACACTTATAGGCACTAATCAGCTTCAAGGCATAGGTTTAACTTTTGATACTAAAAATAATGCTTTAACTTTCAGTGTTGATGCTTGTGATTGAGATAACAAAAGTTGAACCTTTACATTCTAAGGTTGTTGTTATGTCTATTTTTTTTTAATGGTTTCTGTTGCTCCCAAAACACACAAGCAAGTATAGGTGGTCGTACAAGTAATAAAATGATGAATTGAGAGTCGAACCGACAAAAACTTGAACCAATTACCCACTAAATTCACCAAGATTTGTTCAGTCAAGCCAAATTCGAGTTCAAAAGTGTGACTATACTAAACTATAATTCTAAGTAGTAACTAAATTATCAAGCAGCAAAATGATTGTTGTGTATTCAGTAGAGACAAATATTCGAGTTGTGATCGATTCACCAATCATATTGTGTTCTAGTTAACTCTCCCTTTCATACAATTTGCTCATGGTTGCTAATTAATCGAAAATTTGCTCTCGTAGTCTTCTCCCGAAGTACTACTCACCTATTCAAAATAGAAACTCTATATTCCTATCCTAACCTCAAACCACCCCCCACCCCCTAGAGTTAAGATCGTGCTCTCATTAATTCTTCTCTAATCGAAACAAGGCTTTCCCAAGCATAGCATAGATAGTAAATAGAACTTAATTACTGGCTAGACAATTAAGCAATTAATCACATAATTGAAGAAACAATCATATATTAGTGAATTATAATCAAGGTTAAGTCAACGTTAAACAATAATATTCATGGCTAAATCACAACCCCAAAACTATGTGTTTTGGCCACTCATGATAATAGAAAATTATTTCATAAGTGTTGGATAATTGAAAATACTAAGAAAAGATGAAGAAAACTGAGATCTCTTCGCTCCCGAATGTTTCTCGTGTGTATTCTCCCTTCAATGTGGCATCTCCTCTCCAAAAAAAAAAAGGCTTAGTCTTGCTTTTATACGCATTAGGTAGGTCTAGGGCCGAAATAACCTTGTCCCCGGCGAAGTTGGACAAAAATCACATCACCAGCGTCCAGCCCAGCGCCCCACGCTGGCCCTGGCGCTGGTTAATTGAACATACTGCCTAGGGCGCCACAGGTGGTGTGGGGCGCTGCCTGTGGCGCTGAAAATCCATTTTTCCCATTTTTCTCTGTTTTGGCTCTAATCTCTCACCTTTCGCCTCCAATTGCTTCCGGATGGTTCCTGTACATAAAAATATCCCGAATTAATATAAATCAATACATTTTACATCCGAAATCTACGCACTACTATAAAATCTTGTTTTAGCGATGGACAAATCCTATAGAGAAACAGAAAAATTCGTCTCTAATCTCATTTAGTGACGGATTAGCAGCAGATTATCAAGAAATTCTGCTAGCTATGGATGATTTAGCGACAGATTAGCGATGACGTTCGTAGCTAATTCAAGTTTTTTTTTGGTAGTGACGAAACAAGAGTAAAACATGAGTCGATATACATATAAATATATATATACTTTAAGCTAAATATCAACACTCTAAACTTAGACTCTTGCTCGTCCTCGAGCAATAGGACTATCAAATATACCCCCAACTACATAAAAATCTCAACTATAGAGGAGTACTTCATTTTTTTCCCACATTCTCTACCCTTGACTATGAGTGATACCGGCAATCAAGCATGAACATATTTTTTCCCGTTTTAAGCATGCCCAAGTATAACATTTCAATTCTATCAATTCCAACAACCTATTTGTAACCACTCAACCTTAAAAGTAGACTCGTTACCACTAAGCACCCTCAACTCGCGCACTCACCCAACAAGAAAAGTTTACAACATTACCAATCATTCATGAGATCATGTGCCCTCACCAACAAATGAAAGAGTGAGTATAGACTAATCCATACATTCAAAAATGTTTTTTGAAAATAAATTAAGGATATCACACAGTTGAACAAAATTCGTTCACTCCCACAAAGAATTCATATGCATCTCATGGTCGTACCATAAGTTTGCTCGTAGTGTACATCTCTACTAATCTAAGCTAGCCAAATCTAGGATCAATTAGGACTTTAAGGTTGTAATGTAGGCTAAGGGACGGGTAGGATATATTTAGGAATAGTGACTAACCCTCCTAAGCACTTTAATACACTACACTCGAAAATCAAGCTCAATTTCTTCTCAATCCATACACTTGTCATACATCATATATAACATAGCCCTCTTATCCATTAAGCACCTCTATGGTTTCACTAGCATGAATGAGAATGATTAGGAGATGTGTGTCATTCTACATTATTTGAACTTTTATTTTCCCTTTTTTTTCATTTCTTTTTTTTTTTCTTCACACACTCTATGCACCTTACGGGCCCTTCCATGGTTCTACTTAAAAGCCACCCCACACTTATTCCTTTATTAATTCTTTTAGCGCTCATTTCACAATTAAAGTGCTTTAAGAGGTAAAAGGATCAAAACAATGTAAATTAAGAACAAAAGGATATAGGCTTGTAATGTGGTTGTCAAGGAAACGGTCTATAGTCTCAAAAGGATTAGCAACGGGAAAATTTTATTTGTCAGTTACAAGCACTTTTATGATCAAGAAAGAAACGCCTACGCCATCTCCTATACTAGCATAACTTAATGATTTCGCGTTGATAATACACGGGAAAGTTCTAGACTACACAGGATAGCACAAAATATCAACAATCCTTACACACACATGGAACTTGACTCACTCAAGACGGTTCTATGTGACTCTCAAGTCAAGCAAGCATAACAAGCTGAGAATTTTAAGCAACAATGCACTAGGTAGCATACAAGTCAATCAACTGAGAAAGAGGCGTCAAAGAGTAGGCTACTTAATTTACTTGTGCATTACAAATCAAATCATATATGAAGGAAGACAAAGCGTATTCCATAACTTAACTAGTCAACACCAACCATGTCAATAGGTATCTTAGAGAACCTCAATTTTCTTCCTTAACCTACTCCTAAAAAAACTAACTAGAATACCCGGTTCGAGCTACACCCTTGGAAAATAATCGGTGTCGAAAGAAAACCAAGGGATACTACGTAATTACCTAACAAAAAGAAAATCTTTTTCGTATTTTACTCGGAGTTTAATCCCTCAAGAAAATTATCCAACAGATCCATCGTCAGGAAAAATCTGTCACGACCCGAAATCCCACTTTCAGGCCGTGATGGCGTCTAACGTTGAACCCGCTCGACAAGCCAACGTTACTGGATATTCTGATTTATTCCTTTGTTATTTAGCATTTAAAAAGTGAAATACAAGAACAATAGAAATAAGAATGTGGAAGATAAGAAATTCAACAGCTTAAATAATACATCTCACAAAACTTCCTTAAACATACCCCCAGAACTGGTGTCACAATTTTACGAACAGTCAAAGATTTACTAAAAAAATATGTCTGAAATAAACAAGTGTAGCTATCTAGAAATACAAGATAAGACAGAAGGAGGGAAATAGATGGTGACGCCAAGGCCTGCGGACGCCTGCAGAACTACCTCAGTATCACCTGTGGACTGAAGGATACTCCCTTGATCTCTGCCCACCGGTTCCGGTACCGTAATCTGCACAACATAAAGAAGTGCAGGTGTAGCATCAGTACAACCGACCCCATGTACTGAATAAGTACCGATCCTAACCTCGGCGAAGTAGTGACGAGGCTAGGACACGACAAATAATAAACACCTATGCAATTCAATAATATATAATAGAAACAACGGCAGGAAGTAAACAATTAAGTACAAATACGGGAAAAACATGCTAGGGTACAAAAGGGGAAAACACTTATTGAGTAACAGAACATGACAACTGTCTAGTATCAAAATAACAACAGAGAACAAACAAGTGCACGGCATCACCCTTCGTGATTTCACCTCACAATATCATGGCACGACATTATCCTTCGTGCATTATCTCTCATATCATGGCACGGCATCACCCTTCGTGATTTTAAAATCACAATATCGGCACATCATTACCCTTCGTGCTTTTAAATATGAACCATGGCACGGCATCACCCTTCGTACTTTACACTCTTCCTCACCCAAACAATAACCAGAACACAATTTGGCAAGGAAGAACCAAAATACAGACCATAATTTCATAGCATCCCGGCAAGGGAACAATAATAGAAATATCACCGTCCCGGCAAGGGACACAGCTATAACCAATCTCACTAAACGTACAACATAATCCTGAACCGAACAACTAATCAACAGTGTTCACAACCAAGTATTTCCAACAATTGAATAATCTCCAAAATGAAATCTACTTCATAACACAGTGGATATCGAAGAGAAACACATATACTATAATTTATGACTCACGGGCATGCTTGACAACAAGGTATAGGTACTCGTCACCTCACCTATACACTGAACATGATAATAACACGTAGCACATATGATCAGCACCTATTCCCTCAAGCTAAGATTATGCCAAACACTTACCTCGGCTTCAAGAATGCAAATCAAGACTCTACCACCGCTTTTCCTTTTGAACCCGACTCCAAAACAATCGTATCTATAAATAATAGACTCAATAATATCAACAAATGCTAAACAAATCAATTCCAATGCTTAAATATAGATTTCCCAACATTCTTCCAAAAATTCCAAAATTCGACCCCGGTCCTGCTTGGTCGAAACACGAAGTTCAGACCGAAACCCGATCACCCATTCCCCCACGAGCCCGAATATACAATTTGTTTTGAAATCCGACCCCAAAATGAGGTCAAATTCCCAAAAATCGAAAAAGCCCTAACTCTACCCAAAAACCCAAGTTTCTACCTTTAATTCCATGATTTTAGGCCTAGAATCTAATAAATGTTGATGAAAATGGAAGAAAATGAAGTTAAGATCACTTACCTATGAAGCTATAGTGAAGTTTTCCTTCAAAGATCGCCCAAGGAGGTGTGGAGAAGAAGAAGTTGTGAAAAAATGGATTTATCCCGTAATGGGTTCTGTTTTTAGACTTTAAAAATGACTGGGTGGTTTAGACCTATGCGATCGCGGAAGGAGAATTGCGATCGCACAGTGGAAGGTCCCCTAGGCATTGCGATCGCAGAAGGTCAAACGCGATCGCACAAGGCAACTGACCACCCCCCCCCCCTCTCCCGCTCACCTACACCTCTGTGCGGTCGCAGGCCCACCCGCTCACCTACACACACTGCTATACAATCGCAGCTATACCTATGCGATCGCATAGTGTAACACACCAGAAAAATACACTCACATCGGATTTTTCGTAGTTTTAGCACTCCGACACCTACCCAAAACTCACCCGAGCCCTCGGGGCTCAAAACTAAATACACACACGACCTCATAAACATCCTACGGACTTATTCAAGTAATCAAAACACCAAAATAACACATACATCGAATTAAGCCTCAAAATCAATGAAATTCCTTTAAACTTCAAAAACATCTAACTTTTCCATTTTTAGTCTGAATTACCTCAAACTGAGTCCGTTTCTTACCAAATTTCACGAATAACACGTAATAATCATATTTAACCTGTTCCGGGCTCCAGAACCATAATACGGGCCCGATAACATAGGTTTCACATCAAATCTCATTTTCAAAAACCTTTATATTTTTCAGAAAATAATTTTCTTCAACAATTCATTTCTCAGACTTGGCACCTCGGAATTCGATTCCGGGCATATGCCCAAGTCCCATATTTTCCCACGGACCCTCCGGGACCGTCAAATCACAGGTCCGGATCCGTTTACCAAAAATATTGACTAAAGTCAACTTTATTCAAATTTCAACACAAAAATATCATTTTTATCAATTTTTCATATAACGGCTTCCTGGCTACACGCCTGGGATGTGCATGCAAATCGAGGTAAGATATAAGGAGGTTTTCACGACCTCGGAACACCGATTTAGCTAAAATTACACGGGATGACCTTTTGGGTCATCACGAAATCCGAGCTTTTTCTAACTAAAACTAAAAACTGAAAATAGAATTTAAAAACAAAAGCTAACTAACTAAACAAAACTAGTTAACACTAAAAAAAATTTAAAAACCAATAATACAACAATATCACAAGTAGCATACTTCCCACCCCACACTGAAAGCATGCATCATCCCCGATGCATATACAAAAAGTAAAGTATGATGAAAAGAAATGCTCTCTGTCAATCGGAGGTCGCCAAAGTAGCAGTTGTAGGCTCATCATCATCTGGTCCTAGAGGAACCACAACTCGGGGTCCAGTAACTTCATCACCACCCTCACCCTCTGTGTCAGAGTTGCGTACTGTATTCACGTCCTCAAAAGAATGGATGGGGCTTCCACGTGAAATCCCCAACATCTCTTTGGCAGAACTGGATAGCTCACTACGTAGTTCCATACGCTCCACATCAGCAGCACCCGCCTTGCACATAAAAATGTTCAGAGTTTTATACATGTACCTGCTGAAGCTCTCGTCCCTTTCATAGCACGCAGTTGTTGTTAGCTCGGATGATGTCTCCAGCAGTGTAGTAATGTCCATTACCTCAGGTGGAGGCTCCACCACCTCGTCATACCCCTTGTATTCAGGTACCCCCGAGGTCCATCATATACTTGGTGAGCAAATTTCCAAAGAAAAACCTCTTGATCTGCCGCTCGAACCTCGTACGGGCCATCTCCCCCAACATCAACTCAACCACATTTATTGGTCGGCCTGTCATCAAAAAATAGATGACACACACTCGAGCACGAGTGCAGTCACTAATATGCTCAGCGGGCATAAGACGGGCCTGTACAAAATTCTGCCACACCTTGGTAGTCTTGTTAAAATCGGACGGTACCATATGAAGATGAATTGTGTCGTGTTGTTTTGTCCATTTGGCATTCGTATCAACGCCACACAAAGTGTGATGTATCAAGGTGTATTTGGGGCTCTTGAAAAATTTGTGAAGTCTTCTTGGGTCAATATCTTCAATCCCCAAGTATTTGCATATGTTCACACTGTGCATTTTAATCTCAACACCCCGTACTCGCGAAATATCATGCCCAGCGTGTCAATTGGCAAAGAGTTCCCGGACCATACTCAAATTTTCCGGTCCGGGGCATGTCAATAACTTCTCCATGTGCCTGGCACGGAGTTGGCTCATCACCTCAGGAAAGTTTCGTTCCAAGGCCTTGGTGTTAATACCTACCTCGGAGATATAACGACCCTTTGGCACAAAGTCCCTGTGCCATGCAACCGCCACATCATTTATCAAATCCAACCGGGGTCGGGGTTTCAAAGGTGCAGGTTGTGAGCTCTTGGCCAATTGCTTTCCTCTTTCTTGGCGGGAGGGTCCATCTCCTTGCTTTCTTTTCTTGGGTGCAGGAGAGGTGGAGGAGGATTTTCCAATGCCTTTGCCTTTGATAGCACTATCGCGAGCCATTTTGTATCCTGCAACACAATGAACACAAGAACATGAGACTTGTCAAATATTGTACCGAAGGTTATGGTGCAAGTCCTTCAAGGACTCCACACTTAAAACCAAAGGTGCAATTAATACTAATTGTTTTTCATGACTTTTATGTGAAAAGGCACAAGTGTTGCATCCTACAGATATGGGTACTCAAGACTTACCCAAGATATTCGAATAATTAATTGATCATGCCTCCATGAATTCACAATAATCAAAGCAATAGGCATGTGTGACTTCCTTTTATACACTCAAAACTACACTATATTAGCTAATTTTTACAACAAGTCAACAACATACAATACATAAAATACATGGTGTCAAGACATGATTTTTTGCTTTAAAGCTCAAACCTTTAACATGTAGCAACATCTCTACACACCCCACACTTATCTCAATTCAATCATAAAGACACTCGGTTACTCAAGACTTCACCGGTGTACTCAAAAACATCATTCAAGCATTTTTACTAACACCTTATGGGCAAAAAGTGTGAGTTCTAAAATTCAACAATGGTGGAAGAGAATGGCAATCCCAATTTTTAATGGAGTAGAGGAACTATTAGTTTACTACTCCACCCACATAATAAACACCAAAAATTCAACAATACAAAGCCAACCACCATAAATTTCTTACAATGGTCCCTTTATATAGTCCCTTTAAAGTTTAAAAGTATGTATGTATATATATATATATATATATATATATATATATATATATATATGTGTGTGTGTGTGTGTATTTTATCTTCTTTTATTAAAAAAAGGGGTTTAAAAAAAAATTAATTAAAAAAAAAAATGAAAAAAAAAAGAATAAAAAAAAAAACCAACTCCTCACTTCCCCACTACACTCATGTCTTACCCCTCACTCCTCTCCATATCCCCACTATCCCTTACAATACCTACACCCACTACATATAACACTAGCCTATAAAAGTGAACCAAAGGGAAAAAAAAAAAAAAGAACAAGAAAAAGAAACGGACAGAGGAAGAAAGAACAAAAGGAGAGGAGAACGGAAAGAAAAAGAAAAAGAGAAGAAAAAGGAAGTCTGGGAAAGAAAAAAGAAAACAGGAGGAGATTTAGGAAGGAAAAAGAGACTGAAGGAGGAACATTGAAAGAAGAAAGAAAATACTTCACAAAAGAAGCTCGAGAACAGTCTAAATCTCAGCCGGAAAAAAAAAACGCCCAAACCCAGTTGAGTACGTTCGAGGTTCATCAAGTTCCGACGAGTTTCGAAGTTGAAGTTTTGTTACGGTTTTTGGTTCTGAAGATTCGAAAGTTGTTGCCTTGTACCAGTTTCGACATTTTATATTTAAAAGGAAAAGTTTCTTTGCTGCCTTAAAGGTTTGTTTCTGTCTCGGATCTACTACTTTTTCTCTTAATATTGTTACTGTATTTTTTGTGATAATTCTTGTCAAGTGATTCATGTTGATAGCCTATTGCATAACTGTTTGTTTATGTGAACATTCTAATAGTAAGTTTGTGAGCAACATGAGACTAATAAAAAGTCTATTTCCTGCTTGTTCTGCTCTACATATGCCATGAATGAATGAAGCTTTCCTGTTAATATTCGCCTTATCTATTGTTAAGTTGGTATGAATGTTATGTCGAGGACGTAACTGTATCGCATGTGTTCTAAACTAGAGTTGAGGTATATTTTCATTTAGGCTCGTAGGAGCATCAGTTAAAAATAAAAATACATTTTAGCTTAAAGAGTGAATGTCGGTCTTAAGTCTCAGACAAAAATCCTTCATCCCTGTTGGTAAAGTTCTATTGAAAAAAAAATTTATTTTTTGTAAGCTTAAATTACTTCTGTAACTTGTTAATCTAGTCCATTATTAGTCTTAAAACAAAAATAGTAAAAAGGGTATAAAGAAAGTGACTAAAGTTACGTTAAATTTTTTTTTGGATTACTTACTCTCTTTGACATTTAGTATAATTTTTTGTTTGAAATAGTTTCAAGAATTGTTAGTTTGCTGCTTCCTGTTTTGATGTCAAGAAGTGATTTCATGATTGTGATAGTCAAATTACTATATTTTCAACTTTTAGTCTTGATTTTGCATTAACTGTTTAAAAATGTCATGGCTGAATTTTTTGGCCACTTGATGCTCGCATTTATATGTCGATTTTAACAAAGAAGGTTCACAAAGAGTATATTGATTCGAGTTAGGCACTAATTTAAGACTTGTTTTAATACGTAAAAATATATCTCGAATAAAAAATAGACAAAATAATTGAAATACTTTAAAATGCTAGAAAGTCTTTAAATGTACTTTGAATAATAGTTCATGTGTTCATACCCGAACCTTGGATTGATATGCTAAATAATAAAAGGGTCGTGTGCGCATCTCGCGTCTCGACGCCTTTAAATTAAAAACAATTGTGTTATAACCATGTGTACATTCCGTATCTTGGTTTAACATCCAATTTTAAAGAAGAATACCTTGTGTGCATACCGCACCTAAGTGAAAATACACACACAAAAAAAAAGATATATGTAAAATAATTAATTATGCGGCAATAAATAAGCCATAATTAATAAAAATACAAGAATAGCTAGAAATTGATTTAAGCATTATATTAGTCAATAAAGCGACCGTGCTAGAACCACGGGACTTGAGGGGTGCCTTACACCTTCCCCTCGGTCAACAGAATTCCTTACTCAGTCTTCTGTTTCGTAGACCATAAATTAGGAGTCAAATCTCTCTTTTGATAAGGGATTCAATAAAAGGTGACTTGGAACACCAAAACTCAATTCCAAGTGGCGACTCTAAATAAAAAAAATAATCCCTTTTCAAAATGTCACTTCAATTGGGAAAGCTCTTCTAACTCAACCGTGCAATAGGGTTGTGTGGGAACCTAAGAGGTGTGACAGCTCTGGCGACTCTGCTGGGATGTAATAAGAATTTGAGCTTTGTGCATTGATTCTTGTTTGGCTTTTATCATGTTTTGGATATTATTGTGTTTGGAAGCCTAATGTGCTATTTGTCGCTTATTTACCGCTTTGATATTTATTTGAACTGTGATATAAACTGTATCCTCTCTCGCACCCCTCTGAGTCTTCTGATAGGTAGTTATGTTGTGTTTGCCTACCAGCATTACAAATTTTCTGTCTTAAGATAAAGCCAGTTAGCCTACCAGTTTCTAGTGAAGGATTTAGTCACACATGTTTAGGCGGGAGAGCTTTCAGCTAGCCAGTGTTGTTCTACTACTGGTGACGCTTGACGCTCCTCGGCTCGGGTTGTCCACTCGGGTAAGCCAGGTCTAGATACAATCTCCTTTAGGATTTGAAAACTTAGAAGAACAAGCCACAAGCAATGAATTTTCCTAGTAGGCTACGCTTTATTTGCATCATGTGCATTGGACTTAGCGGGACTCGGCACAGGGGCCGGGCCCGTCTAGGACAGGTACCTATTTTTTTTTGAACCAACATGTTCATATCTATGTGTTATATGTAACATTATTTGGTAGGCTTCATTCAAATGTTGACCGGCTTTAGGATAGATCAATTAAACAGATGAAAGAGAAAGAGAAAATTTCCTCCAAGTTTTCATAAAATATTTTTTTTTTTTTTTAAAAATTTGAAGGGTTCTAGTATGTAAAAGCACAATTTTCAAAATATTTTTTTAATTATTTTAACCGAACTGCGCGGGTTTGATTCTCACCGGATGTGAGATACATAGGCAACCTTCATCAGGTTCAACCCCATT
>MDKI01080032.1:0-14053 GCA_005239505.1 Nicotiana paniculata
CCTTCAATTCATAGCTTCTCCAAAAGCAAGTACCCATAAAACCAGAAAGCAATTGACTCACTTCTGTTTTACATCATAAGCATACCAAGTCCAATCCTCTAGTGTGTCGGAGTTCCAAAGGGCTTCATGAACCCCAGGCAGTACTAACACTAGAATGAAAAGATCAGAATCAGTTTAAGGGAAAATTATGGACCAAATCCTGGTGTGTCAGAGTTCACGATGGTCTCATAGGAAACCTGAGCAGTGCTCACACCAAGAAGGCCAAGGACAATACTCAAATTAGTTTAGTAAAGATTTAGGGATTCAAAAGAATACAGGTCAGGACTTGGAGTCAGACTTAGGGGTGAAGTCACACACAGAATTAGAGATAAACATTTTGAAACCAAATAGTTGGACTCTGGCAAGTTTAAAATTTTAACAAGGTTTCAAAACATACTTCATACAGACAATAAATGATTCATATTAGGACAATAGCATGCTGGTGATTAGTAAGAACTAACAACATAGTGAGCACAGAATAATATGCTAACAGAATAAATTAAGGGGTACATGATAAACTAGTTTTAGGGAATGATATTAAACACACTCAAGGACAACATTGAGTACACATAATTAAAAAGGTTTCATCACTAAGTTAAAACAAACCTAACACACATAGAGCAACGAATCTAGTACAGTAACATATTGAGCAATTAAATAATAGAGAGGTTTAAGTGACTTACTAATTTAGATGGATAGAAAAAGGTTAAATAATGGGGCAATGAACATCAATAGCAATGAGTGACAACGCAAGTTTCTAGCCTTTGTTTTCAACCGGCCAGAATCAAAACAGAATATAGTAGTATAGAGTATAAAGTTTAGTAGTGAGAGCAGTTTCGAGTTCTTGGTCGTGTTTTAAGGGGAAAGGGGGAAGGGGTTTAAATAGCCTTAGAGTAGGGTACACAAACATGGAAATAATCAATCAACTTATTTAAGAAAAAAACTCAGAATATTATTAAGGCAAGTCAGAAATAACAGTAATCAAATAGGTCTGGGAACAAATAAGGCAAGTAGCCATAGACAAAATCAGTAAGAGAAACAAAATAAGAATCGAAACCCTAATTTTAAGGGTAAGTAAAATTAATAGGAAAATCAAAATGATACGCACATAGACAAATATAGGAAAGCATTGAAGGGAAAATATTAACAAAAATAAGAACCCTAGCAGATATGAGCCTTAATTTAGGGAAAATAAATTAGGCAAAACAATATCACAAAAATAGAAGGCACATAGGCAGATATACAGAAAAGTTAAGATAGTCAACCAAAATAGGACCAGAACAGATCTTAACAATATCTAATCCCTAATGTTAGGGCAAATAAATTAGGCAAAACTTTTAATGGAAAATCACAAAGAAATAGACATGCAGGAACACAAAGGAGTTTTTAAACAAAAATAAGAAAAACATAAACAGATCTTTAAAAGATATAAACCCTAACTTTACGATAAATAAAAATAGAGAAAAAATCTCAAAGATTCGTACCCTAGAGAGAGGAAAAATGGACATAAATGAGAAAAGGGGAAGGTTTGAACCAGATTTGGTCCGAAAATGGAGAAATCAGCTTGCCATGTTAGGCAAGCTAATAGGTTATACCATAATTGGGTAGCCAATAGCGAGATAAGACCGATAAGGTAAGAAAATCATTAAGGGATTCCATATCCGGTTGGAATCGAAGAAAGATTATGGAGGGATTAAGGTGACGGCGCCAAGGGTTTCAGAGAAGAAGAGAGGAGTGGGGTTTGAGGGCGGAGGTCTTTGAGAAGTGAGGATTAGGGTAGAGAGGAGGGATATAAGGGAAAGGGGGCATTAGCTATGGGTCGTTGATCATTTTGGATCAACGGCCAAGATTTAGGCGGATTGTGGTCGGGTTTAATGAATAGGTATGGTTAATTGGATTTAGGCAGATTGGGGTTAGGTTTCACGAATGGGTATAGGTAATTGGGTTAGGGGTATTGGATTATTTGATTTGGGCTGGAGGATTAGGCTAGGATTTAAGTAGTTGGGCTGGGTAATTGGGTTGGTTTGGGTAGCTTAGGTCTGAAAATGATTAAGGAAAAGGGGCTATTATTTAAATACCTAATTAAATTAGTAAATAATTCATTAAAAATTGTAAATAAATAATAAAAATATTATTTGTGCATGAAAGTGGTTAATAACAATTATTTAACACTATAAAAATATAAAAGGTTATTTTTTCCAGAAATAAAGTATTATAAGTGTATATGGGGCTATTATTGCAAAATGTGCAATTTTCGCCTTTAAAAATGCAAATATAATTATGACAAATGCGAAAAAAAATATTTAAAACCTATTATGGATATAAATGATTAATTTAGATGATAAACATCATAAAATAATTTGTGATGCAACTAATCAGTATTTATACAAAAAAGTGTAGGAATTAATTTATGTAAACCCATTTAAAGTTATAAAAAATTAGGAAAAATGCTTGTATGTGTTTATAAATTAAATGATGATGCATGTGTCATATTTTGAATGTATATATTCATATTTTAAAAATTATGAGGGAAAAATTGGGTATCAACAGTTGCCCTTCTTTACCCCGGAAGGATGAAAGAGTTGTCGGGTAAAGAAATTATGACCGATTTTGACAGAATGGGGTGATTTGAAAGATATAGGCCGCACTCTCTCTTTTGAGCTGCCTACATATCCCTGGTTTTACAGGAATCAGGACATTTGTAGTTCTAGATCCAAAGGTGGAATGAACCGGTGGAGTTGTTTGTAAGAGGGGACAAAATATTCCAGGTGGGATCAATAGGGATTAAAAAAATGGTTATGGGTAAGTGAGACTGGGTAACATGTGATGATCATTTACGGTTGAAATAATTGGAGGATATGAGCATTGAGTGAGAACTGGAGCAAAGATTTCTCCCGTTAGGATAACGGTTACCTTCCGGATTGCCGGCAAACTCAAAAACACAATATCTGCATATAGATTTTCGTAACTTTAAACATGATGAAAATCCCCTTTGGACCGTGGAGATTGTCTTCGGACGGTGAGGATGACGTCCTTGGACCATGATGTCTCGGGCCATGAATTGTGCGGTAAAGGATTCGCAGGGCACGAAATGATGTTCTCGGACTATGAATATGGTGCCTCCGAACCATGATGCTTTTGAATAATGATGTGCAAGATTAAGAGTCCCTCAGACCATGTCATGGTGTCTTCCGACTATGAGGATGATGCCTTTGGACTTTGACGCCTTTGGACAAGTTGGCTATATATCAACCCATGAGATGCAGAGACATGATGCCAAAGATAATAACAAGACAGAGCTTAGTCTTACGTGGAATCGGGTGCAGAGCTTAGCCCTAAAAGAAGATAATGCAAGGTTTAGGATATAACAACTTTTGTGTTAATGCAAAGAGAGACAATTCTTAGTATCATGTAGGGAGAAGGCAATGCTTAGGCTTGTGCAAATAGGGAGGCATGGCTTATCCTCATGCAAGATTTGAGACAATGCTTAGTATCATGCAAATGGAAGGCAATGCTTAGCCTTATGCAAATAGAGAGGCAGGGCTTAGCCTCATGCAAGATTCGAGACAGTTCTTAGTCTCATGCAAGGAGAAGAAAATGCTTAGCCTTATGCAAATACAGAGCCATGGCTTAGAATCGTGCAAGATTCGAGACAGTGCTTAGTCTCATGCAAGGAGAAGGAAATGCTTAGCCTTATGCAAATAGAGAGGAAGGGTTTAGACTCATGCAAGATTAGAGACAGTGCTTACTCTCATGCAAGGAGAAGGCAATGCTTAGCCTTGTGCAGATAGGGAGGCAGGTCTTAGCCTCATGCAAGATTTGAGAGAGTGCTTAGTCTCATGCAAGGAGAAGGCAATGCTTAGCCTTATGCAAATAGAGAGGCAGGGTTTAGACTCATGCAAGATTCTAGACAGTGCTTACTCTCATGCAAAGAGAAGGCAATGCTTAGCCTTGTGCAAATAGGGAGGCAGTTCTTAGCCTCATGCAAGATTTGAGAGAGTGCTTAGTCTCATGCAAGGAGAAGGCAATGCTTAGCCTTATGCAAATAGGAAGGCAGGGCTTAGCCTCATGCAAGATTTGAGACAGTGCTTAGTCTCATGTAAGGAGAAGTCAATTCTTGGCCTTATGCAGATAGAGAGGCAAGGCTTACCCTCATGCAAGATTTGAGACAGTGCTTAGTCTCATGCTAGGAGAAGAAAATTCTTAGCCTTATGCAGATAGAGAGGCGGGACTTAGCCTCATGCAAGATTTGAGACAGTGCTTAGTCTCATGCAAATGGACGACTAGTAATTAAGAGCGATGTTTTCTTATCTGGAGATATATTTATGTCTGGCGATACTTGTGGTTATGACCTATTCCTGCATCCAAAAGAAATTGAGAGTTTTGCGGGGGAGGTTGGTTCGTGCCTTTGTCTGCTTGCTTTGCTCCACTCTTCCTGAGGATCCTGTTCAAATCACCATGGGTGGCATTTGGCTAAAAATAACGTTTTTCGAAAAGTATGCGTGTATGGTTTTCAAAACACAGTAATATGCAAATTAAGAAATCAATTAGATGAACCAGTAACTGTGATGTTATCAGAGACATTGCAACCTCCTTGCCATAGAATTTTGAGGTTCCTCCTCAAAATTCTGCCTCAGTTATCTGAACGAACTTCTGGTTGTTCTGAATGTTGTGTCGTTGGCTGAACTTGCTTCAGAATTTTGAGTGTCCTTCTCAAAATTTTGCCCCACTTTCTGATTGTGGTGAAAATGGAAATTTTATTGAATTGTGACCGAACCCACAGGGCTGCCTATGTATCCCCTCTGAAACGGGAATCAGGTCAAGCGTAGTTCAATTACATCATATGAAGAAATGAAAATGGTTTACACATAGTATCTTTTAACTACATCTGAGTTGATGGGCTTTGGCCAAATTTCTCCATCCATCTCTGCGAGTATGATTGCTCCTCCAATTAGTACCCTGTGAACCATATAAGGGCCTTGCCAGCTGTGTGAGAATTTTCCTTTGGCTTCATCTTGATGTGGAAAGATTAGTTTCACCACCAGCTAATCTGGTGTGAACTATCTAGGTTTGACCCTTTTGTTGAAGGCTCTGGGCATCCAGTTTTGATAAAGCTAACCATGACACACTGCATTCATTCTTTTTCCATCTATGAGGGCTAATTGCTCATAGCAGCTCCTTATCCATTCTGCATCACTGAGTACGGCTTCTTGCATAATTCTAAAGGAAGGAATTTCTAACTCGGTCGGGATGACGACTTCAGTACCGTAAACTAGTAGGTAAGGAGTTGCTCCGATTGACGTGCAGACTATGGTACGATATCCCAATAAGGCAAATGGTAACTTCTCGTGTCATTTCTTGTGATTTTCTACCATATTCCTTAGTATCTTCTTGATGTTCTTGTTGGCGGCCTCCACGGCTCCGTTCATTTGAGGCTTGTATGCTGTGGAGTTTTTGTGCTTAATATTGAAGGTTTCACACATAGCTTTCATCACATCACTGTTCGGATTGGCGGCATTGTCAGTGATGATGGATTCTGGAACCCCGAATAGACAAACAATACGATCCCTGACAAAGTCTGTGATGACTTTCTTAGTTACAGCTTTGTAGGATGCAACTTCAACCCATTTTGTGAAGTAATTGATGGCCACTAAAATGAACTTGTGCCCGTTCGAAGAAGTGGGTTCGATTGGACCGATGACATACATTCCCATGCAGCAAAAGGCCAAGGTGCACTTGTTGCATTAAGTTCGTTTGGTAGCACCCGTATCATATCTGCATTTATTTGGCACTAGTGGCATTTCTGGACATACGGGATGCAGTCTATTTCCATAGTCATCCAAAAATATTCGGCCCTGAGTATCTTCTTGGCTAGGATGAAACCATTCATATGTGGGCCGCAGGTTCCGACATGTATTTCTTCAAGCAATTTGGAAGCCTCTTTGGCATCAACACACCGTAACAGTCCTAGATCAGGAGTTCTTCTATACAGAATTCCTTCGCTTTGGAAGAAATTGTTGGACAACCTCCGAAGTGTGCATTTCTGAGTATGGTTTTCCCGCTCTGGGTATTCTCCTTTTTCAAAATATTAATATCGTGACACCACTGATTTCTATCAGTTTCTTCTTCGGCATGAGCACACTAAGCTGACCGATTATAGATTCTCACCGGAATGGGATCAGTAAAATTCTTATCCAGATGTTGTATCATGGAGTATAAAGTGGCCAATGCATCTGCAAATTCTTTATGTATTTTAGGGGTATGTCTTAACTTTATCTTCATGAACCTCTTCATCATCTCTTGTACGTGATGCAGATATGGTAGTATTTTTGTATTCTTTGTAGCCTATTCTCCTTTTACCTGGTGCACCAGTAGGTCTGAGTCACCAATTACCAGCAATTCCTGAACATTCATGTCAACAGCCAAATTGAGCCCTAATATGCAGGCTTCATACTCCACCATAGTGTTGGTGCATGGAAACCTGAGTTTTGCGGACACTAGGTAGTGCTCACCGGTTTCTGATACCAAGACGGCTCCGATACCGACTCCCTTGAAATTTGCAGCTCCGTCGAAAAATAGTCTTCAGTCGTTGTAGGCCTCAGCAATATCTTCTCCTACAAATGACACCTCTTCATCAGGAAAATACATTTTTAGTGGCTTGTATTCTCCTCCTACAGGATTTTTGGCAAGATGATTTGCTAATGCTTGTCCCTTGACTTCCTTTTGAGTTACGTAGATGATATCAAACTCACTCAACAATATTTGCCTCTTGGGCAGCTTTCCTATAGGCATAGTCTTCTGAAAGATGAGCTTTAGAAGATCCATCCTTGATATGAGATATGTGGTATAGGCACATAAGTATTGCCTCAGTTTCTGAGCTATACATGTCAGAGCACAGCAGGTGCAATCTAGCAAAGAATACCGTGCTTCATAAGGTGTGAAATTCTTACTCAAATAGTATATGGTTTGCTCTTTTCTCCCCGTCTCGTCATGTTGTCCTAAAACACAACTGAAAGCCCCATCTAATACAGAAAGATAGAGTAATAGTTTTCTACCAGGATCTGGCGGGACTAGGACTAGTGGTGTGGACAGGTATTCCTTGATTTTATCAAAAGCCTTCTTACAGTCCTCAGTCCAGCTGGTTGCGACATCTTTCTTTAGCATTCTGAAAATTGGTTCACATATCACCGTGGACTGTCCTATGAAGCGGCTGATATAGTTGAGACATCCAAGGAAAATCATCACGTCCTTGTTCTTTGGTGGTGGTAACTCTTGGATAGCTTTGACCTTTGACGGGTCCAACTCGATTCCTCGGCGGCTGACAATGAATCCAAATAATTTTTCGGCAGGAAACCCAAAGGCACATTTTACGGGGTTGAACTTTAGATTGTAATTTCGCAACCAGTCAAAGAACTTTCTAAATGTACTAGGTGATCTGTGGTCTTCTTGGATTTGATGATGACATCATCCACATATACCTCTATTTCCTTGGGTATCATGTCGTGGAAAATGGTCGTCATGGCCCTCATGTAGGTGGCCCCGACATTCTTTAAACCAAACAACATCATTTTGTAGAAATATACCCCCCATGGTGTAATGAAGGCTGTCTTTTTTGTGTCTTTCTCGTCTATCCAGATCTGATGATAACCCGCGAAGCAACCAACAAAGGACTGGATCTCGTGCTTGGCGCAATTGTCAATCAGTATTTGTATATTTGGCAGTGGGAAATCATCCTTGGGACTTGCTTTGTTTAAATCCCGATAGTCGGCACACACCCTTACTTACTCGTCGTTCATTGGAACCAGCACAATTTTGGCAAACCATGCAGGATATTCAACTATCCTGAGGACTTTGGCTTTGATTTGCTTGGTGACTTCCTCCTTGATTTTCAGGCTCATGTCTGGTTTGAACTTTCTGAGATTCTGCTTTACTAGTGGACACATTGGATTGGTAGGCAACTTGTGGGCCACTATGGATGTGCTCAATCCGGTAATATCGTCATACGATCATGCGAAAATGTCCTCGTACTCTTTCATGAAATGAGTGTACTGTTCTTTCTCTGACGGGGCCAAGTGAATGCTTATGTGAGTTTCTTTGACGGCTTTAGGATCCCCAAGTTGACCACCTCAGTCTCATCCAGGTTGGACTTAGGTTTGTTCTCAAAGTTCTCAACTTCTCTAACGATTTCCTCAAGTATCACATCTTCTTCTTCAATCTCTTCCGAGTCACTATCCTTATGTCGCGTTGTTTCATTACATGTCACAAACGTTGGTTCATCAAGGTAAGAAATAGTAATGTTGGAGAGGAAAAAAAAGAAAGATAATGATAATAATACATCAAATTATTGATAAATGCTTAAACGTTAAACAAAGTAGCGTTTAAATGACTTCAAATAATGTTTTCCAAAACAAAATACTCAAAGAAAAAATGTTTTTAGAACAAAATGCTCAAAGGAATTGTTTTTCAAATAACACTAGTAGCCATGCTACCCCGGGACTCGTCTAGCCTTGGATGGTGCGGCGGTCCAATTCCTGAGAACTGCTCCCCTCTCCATTGTCTGGATGATAAGGCCTTCTTCATCCTCCTCCTCAATTATCACATTGCAGTACAAGTCTTCGTCTTCCAAAAACAGATTTCTTAGACAAGCCAAAGCTTCCTCTTCTTCAGATCCCTATATTGTATTGGCCTGATGAAAGGATCGGCTCAGATGCGGCACTGATTGCTCAAGAGAGTAATAGGGACCACGCCATGGCGGCTACCAATCATCATATTCTTGCCACGTTACTGATATCCAAGCCCAAAAGTGGTACAGTGACGCTTTGGCTGTATCAGTTTGGTAATGCCTTGGAGTTTCTTCCCGAGCCCTCTACCGGGTTCATACCCTGACCATGCTAGTATGCTTTCTATTTTTCCACTACACCACTTGTCTTTCTCAATCGCATTGACGCACTCGATGATCTCTCCATCCAACTTCCTTCTATTCTCCACGACCGAAACGGTTTGGTTGGTATAAATGGGCTTACTCCCATCTCCATGAATGATTAATTCCTGATGAGTCCATTCGAATTTCATAGCCTAGTGAAAAGTAGATGCCACGGCTCTGGCGGCATGTATCTAAGGTTGTCCCAACAACAGATTGTATGAGGCGGATATGTCTAGCACTTGAAATTCAACATCGAACAAGGTAGGACCGATCTACAAGCATAGATTGGTTTCCTCGATTGTGGCTCTTTGTGACCCATCGAACACCTTCACGTTCATAGTCCCTGCTCGTATTTCATGTAGACCTTTATCCAACATTTTCAGAGTTGTCAGCGAACAGATGTTGAGGCTGGACCCTCCGTCTATCAAAACCCTGGCAATGAATTTATCCTCGTATTGCACCGTGATGTGTAGTGCCCTGTTGTGAAGGTGATCTTGTGGCTCTCCAATACTTGCCCCACTATGTTGGCCATATCCCCAATAGTGATGTTGTTAGGCACGTAAGCTTCATTCAACACCTTCATCAAAGCATTCTTATGCGCCTCAGAATTTTGCAGCAGTGATAGGATGGATATCTGGGGGGGAGTTTTGTTTAGATGGTCTACCATAGAATACTCCCTTGCCTGTACCTTTCTCCAGAGATCATTTGGACCGTTTTCAAAGATGGTTTGTTTGGAAGCATCTTCTTTACTCGTTCCTCCCAAATTCTCGGGTGTATAAATTCTACCGGTTCTGGTTGTCCCTTGTGCCGCACCAGAATCTTCCATTTTTGCTTTCCCTTTCCTCCTGGCTTCGGCAACATAATCCCAAGGCACAACATTGGAATTAAGGGTGGTGTGGATGTTACCGTCACAGTGAAGGGTGCAGTTATTTCTACTTCAAATGGAGTAGGTGCAACTGCAGGTGTTGTCACTTCCATTTCGAACGGAGTTGATGCGGCTACCTCAACTCTGACTGGTGGTTGTATCTGTACCACAATATGATTTAGTGTGATTTCAGGTTTCCTAGGATCATAACCTTCCCGAATAAGCGTGATTGACCCATCAGGATCCCATTCTTCATCAATCTCTATCACATTTACTCCTTTACCCCTATGATCCGGAAGGGGGTTGTTGCTGACATTGGGTTCGACTTCCTTTGCTTGAACTTGGTATCAATCAATGTTTGAATCTTATCCTTCAGAGTGCGACATTCATCGATGGTATGTCCCTTCATGCCGAAATGGTATGCACATGTTTTGTTTGGGTTGACCCACTGGGAGGAGTTTTCCATGGAGACGGCGGGAATAAGGGTAACCTATCTAGCAACTTTCAGTCTTTCATATAATTGGTCGATGGGCTCGGCACTAGGGGTGTATTGTCTGGGTGGCCTGCAATCGGAGTTGGCTCTGGGTTTTGGATAGTTTTGGCGGGTTGGTGGTGAGTGATAATAGGCTGGCTGGGTGTTATAAGTGTGATAGGCAGTAGCGGGTTGGGGATATCTTGGAGGTGAAGGTTGATATGTGGGTAGAGGTGTTTGGTATGTGAGTGGAGATTTTGGACCTTGGGCTACCATCATTGTCCCTATTTCTTTTTTCTTTGATATACCTATTGACTGTAATTGCTTTGTTCGTAGCCTGTAATGCCTCAAAATTGGTTACCATCACTCTCTTGATCCCTTCTTCTTCAGTCCTTTCCCCGAGTTTGATGATGTCGGAGAATTTGTGATTTTTGATGACCATTAACCTTTCATAGTATTATGGATCCTAGGCCCTAACGAAGGATTTGTTCATCTGTTCGTCTTTCAACGCCGGCCTAGCCTTTGCAGCTTATGACCTCCATCGAGTAGCATACTCGCGGAAAGTTTCCGTTGGTTTCTTCTGAGGTTCTGTATGTAGAAGACGCCCGGTGCATTCTCTATATTAAACCTGAATCAGTCCATGAAGTCCGATGCCATGTTTACCCAATTAACCCACTTCTTGGGATTTTAACTGATGTACCACGATAGGGCGTGTCTAGTGAGAATCCCCATGAACAACTTGCATGCGAATCCTTTCATCCTTCCCAACTCCCACGAGCTTGTCACAGTATGTCCTCAAATGTACCTTCGGGTCACCTGTTCCGTCAAACATCTCGAACTTAGGAGGTTTGTAACCCTCCGACAGTTCTACGTCTAGCTGAATACATAGATCTTCATAATTCAAACCTTCAATATCTTTGCCTCCTTTGACACCCTGGACTCGGCTTGTGAGCTTCTTGAGCTCCTCCACCATATTCTTGATGAGCAGGTCCTTCTCGATAGATTCTGGTGTGTATGAGGTTGGTTGAGTGGAGTGAGGTAAGGTTTCTACGTATATGGGGTTGTTTTGGTGGATACCGGGGGTTTGAGTGTAGTGGTGATCATTGGTTGAGTTTTGCGGATCGGGAATAGGTTGTAGGGTGTTTTGAGGAGTATGGTAAGTAGTTGCTTGGGGGTACTGAGTCGAAAGATGTTGGTGTTGAGGAGGTGTTGGTACTGGTGGAGGATTAGGATTTTGGGGAGGTTTTGCGTATTGAAGGGGTGCAGGAGGATTTTGTAGACGTTGGTTTGGTGTGTTTTGAGGAAGTATTGGGCTCTGGGCATTTTACTGGTTAATATCTTGGACGTTTAGGGTGAGCGAGAGGTTTGCCAAGTTGTGGACCTGCTCAAGTTCCCCTTGCAATTCTAGTATTTTCTACTCCATTCGGAGGACCAAATCATTTTGTGCCAGAGTACTCCGACCATCTGAAATTTTAACATTCTCCACGTGCGCAGCATTTTCTTTTTGGATACCACTCATATCATCCATCTTAGACTTTCCCTTACTTTTTGGATCATTTGGAGGAGGAGGAGGTGGTGGGCCTCTGGATCTAGTATGGTATGCTGATGATGCTAGTATGTGCGAACAAACCTAAGGGGATGGAAATTGTCATGACCCAAACCTATGGGCCGCAACGGGCACCCGGTACCTTACTCAACCAAGTACCAACATAACATACCTTTTCATGTCATACTATCATAGATAACTGCGTCGGAAGGCTGCCGTGAGATAATTAGAATACAACATGTGATACCAATTTATACATAAGACATACGGACCTACAAGACCAAAATAACCACTTGTATACTGAACATAGGCCGACAAGGCCATACAATCTTTTACGTACATGACATCTGTCTACAAGCCTCTAAGAATACATAATTTTCATAAAGGTCGGAACATAGTCCTGCCATACAAAATAATACACGTCCAAATCGTACTAACCAAACAAGAAACTCCGAATCAAATGGAGCGCACCAACATCTTCCGCTGAGATGATGGCCTACTTGGAGGGCTCTCGATCTGTCTATCGGGACCTGCGGGCATGAAACGCAGCGTCCCCAGGCAAAATGGACGTCAATACGAATAATGTACCGAGTATGTAAGGCACATAAATAAGTACATAACAGACATGGAAGAATTATAGAGTAAATGACTCAACCTGTAAGTCTGGATAACTCCGTGAATCATGAAATAATTAGAGTGTCATGCATATGCGTATGAATGTCATGTCGTGTATAGGTACATATTTCATAACATCATCAGGCCTCTAAGGGAATCTCATCATATCATCAGGCCTCTGAGGGCAAAATCATCAACGTATACCAGCTGATCAGTTGGTGGTGCGTATATAACGTCATAACTTTTCTCATATCCCATATATATATATATATATATATATATATATATATATATATATATAACGTCATCTAGTCATGGTTCAATGTGCATATATAAATGCATGAAATGCATATGAAATATGTTAATAAAATCTATCGGTACGTCATAAGGCCATCATGCTTCTGATTAATATCATGAAACAAACTTTACCAACTTACATATTTCTAAGACCCATGAACAGATGATAGAATAATATGACACATCGAAGAATAAGAATATACACATCTTTAGCATTTCTAAATCCCATTACTATACCTGAGCCAATTGTCTTGACAATTCCTGTAACACATGTCAATTGTGACAACACGTAACGGCAGACCGTAGTAGGAAAAATATTTGCATGATATTCTTATGAAAGATTAGACCGGGCTCCTTAAAATTGTAAATCCCAAAGCTATTATGTCGTATAACTTTGGATGAATTCCTTGTTGAATATCGTTAATGTCACGACCCCATACCCTAACTGGCCGTGATGGCGCCTATCGTGATACTATGCTAGCCAATTCACTGAAAATAACATAATGATTTCCTATTTAATACATCAAATGTCCGAATTTTCATAAAAAAATTGTTTCTTAAGAATTTCAAAATAATAAAAATGATTAGAACATCTAAACACAGCCCCAACATGTAGAGTCAACCGTCATGAGCATCTAAGAGGTGATACAGTATAATACAAATCCTTACTACAACAAGTCTAGGAATGTAAAGTAAGATGACAGAGTAAGAAGGAGAAAGAGTAGGCTGCAGACGCCGAGCAGCTACCTCACAATCCATGAACAATGCTCCAAATTGGGTAGCTAAGCTATCACTCTGCCCCGGTACCTGAATCTGCACACAAGGTGCAGGGAGTAACGTGAGTACGCCAACTCAGTAAGTAATCAAAGTATCTAAAAATATGAGTGCAGTGTGGAGCATTTAAACCTTATAGTTTCATAAATTAAGTAGCAGTAAAGGTAATAGATCAAGTGAAGAGTCCACATTTACCAAAGCTTTCAAAAAACTCCAGTTTTTCCGTTTTAGACTTGTATATAACATTAGTCAACATTTATCAAGAGGCTCAGTGTAAAGAAAAGTGAAATCAGTAGTTTCATAAAATATCAGCCACTCGGGAATAGTGTCACTCACAAATAAAGCCTCTCGGGCAAGCCTCTCAGTCACTCGTGACTATTCTCAAAAGTCAATACTCACACTCAACACTCTCACTCATCAGGTACCATATAACAACTGCTGCGGCGTGCAACCCGATCCGATACATACATACATACATACATACATACATACATACATACATACATACATACATACATACAT
>MDKI01005100.1:0-20213 GCA_005239505.1 Nicotiana paniculata
TACTTTCTCTTGTTGTTCCAGACGTTTGAGCTTTAGGAGTTCTTTTCTTCTTTGGATTGTAATAATCGCCTAACATTTTCAGCAGATCCGCCAGGGTTTCCTAAGTAGATGAACCAGGTTCATCTGCACCTTTCCTAAATTTACTAACCCTTCGGCGCTTTCTCCTGATTCACTTCCCCCTGCGTTCTTGCTACTTTCTTCCTCCTTTTCTGGCTCAGCTCCACAAATAGACATTCTAAAAGATTAAGAGGTGGGTGAAGAATAAACAACTTCTTTCCCTTTTCCCTTTCTCATTACTCAGTACTCCCATCACTCTCATTTTTTTTAATTTAATTTTTACCACCTATTCTTATTGTTTTCGGCAACTCCATATCTATTACAGACCCAACCAATATGAACCTCTTTTCTAAGTTTTTTCAGCAACATCAGAGATGACCTCAGAAGAAGGACTTGGGACAGATGTTACCTGAGTCATCAAAAATTTGGGAATGGTTTTGTAAGGGAGGGGATGTCGTGAATGAACTTTTAGTTTTGAATTGACGGTTAAGGCTTCCCTAGAATCTAGGTATTTTAATTTGGTGAGGATTCTTGTTGAAACAGAACTGGTTCAAAGTCAAATGGATAGGCTTTGAAAAGATTTTGAGTTTGGGCAGAGTTCTGCTCATGATTTAATTATTAGTATTTCAAAGTGTGCAGAGTGTAGAACACATACCTCGCCTTTCAGATGAACCAGCACGATGAACCAGGTTCATCATTTCAGAATCCTCTTGATCAAGCCTCAATTTGCAAAGATAGAAAAAATTTCATTTGTGATCAGTGAGTCATATCAAAACACGGCATAAGAGTATACTTTTTACAGTATGAGACTGAACAATTGTTAATCTGATTATTTACACCCATTTCAGACTTTTCTACCAAACATTTTCTTTGTTTTCATTTTTTTAATGTATTTACATTCTGAACTGGCTAAATTAAGTGATCTTAATCATCCCCAATAGTAACCTATTCCTTTAAAAATGCTCTCTACTTAGTGCTTTTGTAAAGATATCTGCATGGTTTCACAACCAACTAGTTACTCCTTGATGTTCCTTCATTGCTTTGTTGCTGTGGAACAGGTTCAGGTATAGGTTCCAACGATGTTTGGGAATTATTTTCTTCTATTCCCCCTGTCATGTTGCCCGGGATGGATGAACCTGTTCCATCACCTGTTCCTTCCTCCAGTGTTGCTTTAACTTGGACTGAGTTTCTGACCAGCCCAATTTATTCATCATCTTGTTCATTACCAACCCTAGTGATTTCACCTTTCTTTCCATTTCCAACGGAGACATTTCCTCCTTTGAGGTCCTCAAGTGAAAGGAACTAGTACTTGTTCCCAGTCATGTGCTTTGAGCAGCCACTATCCATGAACCATATTTGGCTACTATCTTTCACTTGAATCTATAAAAGAAAATCAGGTGTTAGTCTGAGGAACCCAAACTAGTTTGGGTCCCTTTCTATAAGCAAAAGGATGAATTAAATTCTTTTTTGCCCAACTTGGTAGCCAATTCTTCCCTCGAAAAAAGCTTTTGTTCTTTTGACATGCCTTTTCTTTTGCATTACATTCACTTTTAAAGTGACCGGTCTTACCACAGAGTACAAATCTTGTTCTCAGGAAGAGTGAGGTACTTTCTTTTAGGATCCCACTTAGATAGCGGATTCCCAAAGCCAAATCCTCTTCTATTGCTACTATAATGTTCCTGTAGCCATGTCAAAGCATCAGAGGACCTGTTGCATTTGCTAGTTCTATCTAGTTCATGCTTGACCTTGCTTAGATCCTCCTTAAGGACTCTTATCTGCTCATCTCTTTTGTACAACTCGTCTTCCATTTTTCCTAGGTTTTCTTCTAATGTGAGTTGTGTGTGATCAACTTTGTCCTAATTTCAGTTTTAGATTTTCAGATCTTAGCTCTAGGACAGTGGTGTCAAGTTCATGAACCTGGTTCTTTAACTCAGCATTTTTACTATCACTTTCTCTAGCCCTAAGTTCCAGATTTTTGCACTTAGCTTTCAAAATCACAAACTCCTTAGACAGTTGTTTCTTTTCATTGTTTAGATCCTCAGATTCATCAATGAAATCCAAGAGTAACTCAGATAGCCTTTCTTTAGACAAAAATTTAATCTTGTCTTTGAGATGAATTATACTTACCTCACATTCCTCATCGGATTCTCCAATTTCCATAAGTGCTTGTTCATCTCCATCTTCATCATCTAACTCCTCATCTGAACTTTCATCCCAAGCATCAACCATTGCCTTTGTTGATGTTCTTTTTTTCTTTGGTTGAACATGTTCCTTCTTCCTGTTCCTTCGTTCAGCTTTTTCTTTCTTCCATTCAATTTCCCATCGAGGGCAGTTTTTGATGTGGTGATCAGTCTTTCCACACTTGTAACACCCCTCATTGGTTTGTTTTTCAGGAATCCTTGGTTTTTTGTAGCTTCCACTTCTTGAAGGAACCTTTGCTCTCATTAGGTACTTCTTGAAGACCTTTGTGATCATGGTCATTTCATCCTCCTCCAGATCAGCTTCTTCAGTGATTCTGAATGCCAAACTCCCTTCCTTCTTGGGACCATCCATCTTCATAGTTTGCCTTCTAAGTTCATAGGCAGTGAGATTTCCAATCAGCTCATCCATCTTAAGATTTGCAATGTTCTTAGATTCCTGAATGGCTGTAATTTTTCTTTCCCAAGAGACTGGAAAGACCCTTGTCAGAATTTTCTCAACCTTGTCTTCTTCAAGAATGACCCTTCCAAGAGACTTGAGTTCATTGGTTAGTGTAGTGAACCTTGTATACATCTCTTGGATGGTCTCTCCTTCCTTCATGGTGAAATTCTCATATTGAGAATATAGTAGAGTTCCTCTTGACCTCTTCACTTGAGGTGTTCCTTCATGAGCCACTTGCAAAGTGTCCCAAATTTCTTTGGTAGTGGTACATCTTTGAATTCTGCTATACTCATCTGCACCAAGTCCACACACAAGCCACTTCTTGGCCTTAGCATTTTTCTCCCACTTTCTCAAATCCTCAGCAGTGTAGTCAGCTCTAGTCTTTGGCACATCTACTCCTTCAGCAGTCTTCTTCATGGTGGCTAAAGGACCGTCAGTGACTATGTCCCATAGTTCATCGTCTTCTCCAATCAAGTGATCCTTCATCTTATTCTTCCACCAGGAGTAGTACTGGCCATTGAAGAGTGATGGCCTAACAGTTGATTGTCCTTCCTAGTTCCCAGGTGGTGCACTCATCTTGATCTTTTCCTAAGGTGTTAGCCTCTTCAAGGATAACCCGCTCTGATACCAATTGATGTTTTATACGTCAATACCACACAAGAGGGGGGGTGATTTGTGTGGTGTCCAATTTTCGAGTGTTGTCGTTATAGAAGGACCTGGTTCTTCTATGTGTTCCAACTCGTACTGTTGCGGAATAATAAATGCAGAAAAGTAAAGAACACAGAGATTTTTACGTGGAAAACACCTGGCTCAAAAGGTGAAAAACCACGACCTACTACTCAGTAGGATTTTCTCCAAACACTTCACTACAACAATGAGCCAAACAACATTTACAAAATAAACTCTTTTGTAACCTAAGGATTAACTCTAACCCTTTGTGGAAAACTAGCCTCTAGCTATTTGCGACAAACTTCAAGTTAACTATAACTTGAAAACTCCGTACCTAGTACAATTGCTTCTAGATAAAGTTGAAAGGTACAATTTGTAATCACCTACTACAAATAAACTAGACTAAAAGACAAAAGATGGAACTAGTTATTCTAGCTGGTTCAAATAGCTCCAGATTAGCACTCTCCAATTTGGCTCAAACTGGTTGCAAAATTTCTTCACGAATTTTGCTCTCAATTCTTGATAAATTTATGTTTTTGTGCGTCTTTATACAATAAAAACAATCTGCAATTTATAGGAGTTAGTAGATAAGGAATTAACTAGAATCCTAATGCAACTCTTCCTTGGTAGAAGAGTTCTAGTCAAACTCAACTCCTAAATCCTTCCTTATCTTAGATTCTGTTCTTATTGAATAAGGATTCCTTCTCAAATTTCGTTTTTGCAATCTTTTTCGGTCAGAAGATATCTCAATTTTACCAGAATACATTTATCTCATGCATGTGCATCTCACGTGCCTTTGACTCTGCTGGTCTATGTCACCTGTGATGGACCTGGTTCATCTCGGAGTTCCTTTTTCAATCTTCAAAACTATTTCCTTTCTTGGGCCAATATGAGCGAACTAGGGTTCGTTCAAGGCCACAGGGTTATAGATGAAAAGGCCGAGGCACAAGTCAAAAACAACCAGCTGCACAAGAGGATCCATGAGTTTGAGGATGAGCACTACGAAGTACATGAGTTTAACAAGAAACTGATCGAGGAATGGAAGGATATGGCTATCAGCACCAACAAAAGGTTAGGATATTTTGAGTGAGGCATAGTGGAGTTGGAGAAAAAATTTCTCAAAGGGATTGAAGACTGTCAAAAGGCTGGAGGGACTGACGGAGGACATCTAGCCAGAGCATACATGTTTCTGGGGCTTCACGAGTTGGGGGATCTGTACAAGGGAAGCAAGAATGCAGAGTCTGCGGAAGGTTCTTCTGGGACCAAGTAGATAGGAATGTCTTTCTTTTACTTTATCAATGTAATAAGGCCAATGGCCATTAGTGACCTTTACTTCCTGTTTATTTAGTGTCGTTTTGGGGTTCTTCTATCTTCTTATCAATAAAATGAGGCATTTAGCATCTTAAGTTCTCCAAATCAATTTGTCGCTAGGCCTACCTCGGGCACAAAATAGGTCCCCAAATTAGGACGCGCTTTACATTCCTGCACTATGTGTTTAAATACCGCAATACTTTTCATAATCCTCGCTGGATTGACTACTTTTTGTTTTAGTTTTCCTCTTTCTTTATTTATTTATTCCCCTCCCCAAAGGTTAATTCGTGCACTCTGGCATCATCATCCTATATTACAAGATCCAGGGGCCCTCCACCCTCTCCTCCTCTTAGTCCTCCCACAGGCAAAAAGAAAATGGAAGATTCAGGCAACATGAGAAATGAGAATGTGGTTGAATGGGTAGAGGCTACTGATGGACAGGGTATTCAGATTCAGAATGAAACTGTGTCACAGCTGGAACGGAAGTTGTTAAAGTTTCAAGAAGAGCTTGATCAAGTTCGGAATCTAGCAAACCTTTCATTCTCCCTCAACGTCCCAGACGTCAATATCCAGAATCCTACACCTTCTAAAAATATCCCAAAGCAGCAAAATCATCCCACAACTCATCATCAGACCACCCCACCAAAGAACCGAACTCTTCCAGCATAATGCAATGCCTTCCATACTCCAAACAAAACCCCACTGTTTATCCTAGAACCTCAGAACTCCACAAATGACCATTTCCACACTCATGCTCCAGGACACCATAACAATACCATCTACGTGTAGACCATGCCACACTCCACTCCCCCTATCACATACACACCTGAGTCTGAGGAAAAGGACCTGCTTATCAAGAACTTGGCCGAAGAACTTAGGAAGCTGACCAGGTGGGTTCAAGGCATTGAAGGAATCAAGGGAGTCAAAGGGTTGAACTATGAAGACCTCTGCATACAGTCCGATGTCGAACTCCCCGAGGGATAAAAACCTCCTAAGTTTGAAATGTTTGATGGTACAGGTGATCCAAGGGTCCATCTATGAACTTATTGTGACAAGCTGGTTGGAGTAGGGAAGGATGAAAGGATCCGCATGAAGTTGTTCATGAGGAGCAAAAGAGATGCATTGTCTTGGTACATCAGCCAAGATCACAAGAAATGGTTGAATTTGGTGAGCATGGCATCTGACTTTATTGACAAATTCAGGTTCAACACAGAGAACGCAACAGACGTGTTCTATATTCAGAATTTGAAAAAGAAGCCCACAGAGACATTTCTCGAGTATGCTACTCGTTGGAGGTCCGAAGCTGCCAAGGTCAGACCCGCCTTAGAAGAGGAGCAGATGAACAAGTTCTTTGTCGGGGCCCAGGACCCGCAGTACTATGAACGGTTGATGATGATTGAGAACCACAAGTTCTCCGATATTATCAAATTAGGTGAACGGATTGAAGAAGGTATCAAGAGCGGTATGGTCACAAATTTTGAAGCCTTGCAAGCTAAAAACAAGGCTTTGCAGTCTAGTGGTGTGTCTAAGAAAATAGGCGTGGGAGCCGTGATGGTTGCACAAAGAACCAAATCCCCACTCAAATACCAAACTTACCCAACACCTCCACTCACATATCAACCAACCCCAAATTACCAAGCACCCTCATACCAAGCTCCACCACCAACTTATCAATCACCTCCACCACCGACATATCAACCTGCTTCACCCAGATACTCACAAGCCGCTCCTGTCTACCACACTTACAATTCCCAACCATCTCATTACCAATCACCCCTACTCGTCAATTTTGATAGCAGACCTCCAAAATAGTATACCGCCATCGTTGAACCCATCGACCAGCTGTATGATAAGCTCAAAAAAGCTGGTTATGTCACCCCCATCCCTGCTGCAACCCCTGAGAATCCTTCTCAATGGGTCAACCCAAACAAGTCCTGTGCATACCACTCTGGCATGAAGGGGCACACCATCAATGAGTGCTGCTCTTTGAAGGACAAGATACAATCCTTGATTGAAAAGAAGGTCATCGTGGAAAAGGAATCCGCTCCAAACATCCGCAACATTCCTCTTCTAAACCATAAGGGTGGAGGCATCCACTTGATTGAAATAGAAGATGATTGGGACCCCGAGGGATCAATCGGGTTGATCGCAGAAGGCGATGATACAAAGAAACCTGCAGTCACTCTCAACCCGATCATAGTCCAGATTCAACCATCTGAGGATGTTGAGGTAAATATGTCCATGCCTCTTGAGTTTGAAGAAACGTCACCTGCAAAGACACCAGTATCGATTGAAGTTGAGTTCGTGTCTCCGGCAAATGCACCCGCACCATTTGAGGTTGTAATATTGCCACCCCAGGCACATGTTCCATTCGAAGTGAGGGTAGCTGCGCCAATCACGGTGGCGATATCGAACACACCACCTTTCTATACAGATGATGTACCATGGGACTATACAGCCGAGGCGAGAAGGAAAGGCAAAGTCAAGACTGAAGAAGCTGTTGCAGCGCAGGGTATGACAAGAACTGGTAGAGTCTATACCCCTGAAAATCTGGCTGAATCCAGCAGGAAGGCTTCCAATTGGCCTCCCATTATCGAGAAAGGTTCAGACGACCTTTGGAAGAAAGTACTGGCCAAGGAGTATTCGGTCATAGACCAGTTGAACAAAACGTCAGCGCAAATATCCATCCTCTCTTTGCTGAAGAATTCTGGGACGAACATTAATGCTTTATTGAAGGTGTTGAATGAAGCCTATGTGCCAAACAACATCACTAGTGGAAAAATGGCTAATATGGTGGGCCAAGTGTTGGAGAGTCACAAGATCACTTTTTATGAGGACGAGCTGCCTCTTGAAGGGCTGGGACATAACAAAGCACTGCACATAACTGTGCAATATGAAGATTATTTCATCACCAGAATCCTGATCGATGGGGGATCCAGTCTTAACATATGCTCGTTGATAACGCTCAAGAAATTGGGTAAAGGGCTGCATGAGATAAATGATGGAGTGATCAACATGAAAGCCTTCGATGGATCTCAGAGGTTCACCATTGGTTAGATCAGCCTATGCCTGCAAATGGGGCCAACCTGGTTCAGGTGGACTTCCAAGTGATAAATGTGCCAGCATCCTACAATCTATTATTAGGACGACCCTAGATCCATGCTGCTGGGGCCGTATAATCAACGCTACATCAGGCAGTGAAGTTCGAGTGGAACCACCAAGAGTTGATTATTCATGGTGACGGTAGCAACCCTATTTACAATCGCCAGAATATTCCGATGATTGAAGGAAGAAAGAAGCTAGGTGGAGAAACTTACCACCACATTGAATGGGTCAACACTATCGAAAAATACAAATAGTGGGATAGCAAGATCGCAAGTATGATGAATTAGCGAGCGTACAAGCCAAGTAAAGGGATCGACAAGAACCTTCAGGGGATCTCCAAACCTATCAAACTCAAGAAGCACGACACCACTTTTGGTTTGGGTTACGAATACACTTGGGAACAATTCAAAAATCAGTCTCCACCATGTCGCGGTCCCTATTACCCTTTGGAGCAACAAATACCACATCTGGAGCAGACCTTCCAACATGCCGACGTTATTTATGGATCAGACGAAGAAGAAGCACTTGCAGCAATGAGGAACTTGTTTATGGAGGACAGTGATATGGACTATTGTGTTATTCTCGATGAGGAAGGGGAGGAAGGCTCTTCTATATAGGCTGTGAGCAGAGGGACGTATCTCAAGAATTGTACTGTCAGGACAACCAAATCCCGATGAGCCTCAGGGTAGCAAGTCTAAAACAAGCATTATTCACTATTTTCTTTACAAAATGATTTCCTTTTTCGCATTTTAATTTCTGCAATAAGATCTTCAATGTTCAAAACAATCGTTCAGTTTATCAAAAGCATTTTTGTATTTTTCTTATGAATCAATATTTATTGCTATCATTTTTCTCTCATTGCTTTACCTATACAACATTACTATTACCTGTCTTGATGAACCGATGACTGTGACATGCAACGAGACAACACATCAAATGGACGTAGGTTCAGAAAGAAGATGACATCCCTGACGAGATTGTCAAAGAAGTTGAGAATTTTTAGAACAGACCTAAGTCCAACATGGACGATACTGAAATCATCAAACTGGGAGATTCAGAAAACATCAAGGAAACACGAATCAGCATTCATTTGTCGCCATCAGAAAAGAAAGAATACACAGAATTTCTAAAGGAGTATGAGGACATATTCGCCTGGTCGTATGACGACATGACTGGTCTAAGTACGTCTATTGTGTCTCAAAAATTGCCAACCAATCCAATGTGTCCACCAGTAAAACAAAAGCTCAGGAAGTTCAAACCCGACATGAGTTTGAAAATCAAAGAAGAAGTCACCAAGCAGATCAACGCCAAGGTTCTCAGGGTAGTTGAGTACCCGACATGGTTAGCCAACATTGTGCCAGTACCAAAGAAGGATGGGAAGGTCAGAGTCTGTGTCGACTACCGGGATCTCAACCGGGCTAGTCCGAAAGACGATTTCCCTTTGCCAAATATACATATCCTGATTGACAATTGCGCCAAGCATGAATTACAATCATTCGTGGATTGCTTCGCTGGTTATCATCAGATCTGGATGGATGAGGAAGATGCTGAGAAAATGAGTTTTATTATGCCATGGGAAGTGTACTGTTACAAGATGATGCCATTCGTCCTGAAGAATGCAGTGGCCACCTACATGAGGGCTATGACCACCATCTTCCACGACATGATTCACAAGGAGATTGAGGTATACATGGATGATGTTATTATCAAGTCTAGGAGATCCACTGAACACATGGAAGATTTGAGAAAGTTCTTCAAAAGGTTGCGGAGATAAAATTTGAAGTTGAACCCCGCGAAGTATGCATTCGGGGTTCCTGCTGGAAAGTTGCTCGGGTTCATTGTCAGCCGCCGAGGGATAGAATTGGATCTGTCAAAGGCCAAAGCCATTCAAGAACTACCACCGCCAAGGAACAAGAAAGATGTGATGAGTTTCTTGGAGAGACTTAATTACATCAGCCCGATTTATAGCTCCGTCTGCAGTTATCTGTGAGCCGATCTTCAAGATGCTGAAGAAGGACGCCGCAACAAAGTGGACCGATGATTGTCAAAAGGCTTTCCACAAAATCAAGGCATACCTATCAACACCACCACTCTTGGTACTGCCTGAGCCAGGTAGACCTCTATTACTCTACCTTGCAGTGTTAGATGGAGCTTTCGGCTACGTTCTGGGGCAGCACGATGAAACAGGAAGAAAGGAGCAAGCCATTTATTATCTCAGCAAGAAGTTCACTCCTTACGAGGCCAGATATTCTCTATTGGAACGCACTTGTTGTGCTTTGAATTGGGTAGCCTAGAAGCTGAGGCATTACTTCTGTGCCTACACAATGTATCTCATATCGAGGATGGATCCATTGAAGTACATCTTTCAGAAGCCCATGCCCACGGGCAAGCTAGCCAAGTGGAAAATCCTGGTGAGTGAGTTTGATATTATCTATGTGACTTAGAAAGCGGTCAAGTGACAAGCACAGGCAGACCATCTTGCTGAGAACCCTGTAGACGGAGAATACGAACCTCTGGAAATGTATTTTCCTGATGAAGAGGTATCATTCATAGGAGAAGACATTGTAGAATCCTATGACGCTTGGAGAATGTTCTTCGATGGAGCGACGAACTTAAAGGGAATTGGCATTGGAGCAGTCCTAATATCAGAAACTGGTCAGCATTATCTGGTATCTGTCAAACTCAGATTCCCCTGCACCAACGATATGGCAGAATATGAAGCCTGTATCTTAGGGCTCAACATGGCCATTGACATGAACGTCCAGGATTTGTTAGTGATTGGTGACTCAGATTTGCTGGTACATCAGGTACAAGGAGAGTGGGATACCAAGAAATCCAAGATACTGCCGTATCTGCACCACGTCCAAGAATTAAGAAAGAGGTTCACAAAGACGGAATTTCGGCATGTCCCCAGAATCCGGAATGAGTTCGCCGGTGCATTGGCTACTTTGTCTTCAATGATCCAACACCCAGACAAGAATTTCATTGATCCTATTCCTATAAGGATCCATAATCAGCCACCTTATTGTGCCCATGTCGAAGATGAAGCAGACAGAAATTCTTGGTTTCATGAGATCAAAGAGTATTTGGCAAAGGGAGATTACCTAGAGCTTGCGAATCCCACTCAGAAACGCACACTTCGAAGACTACCCAACAACTTCTTTCATAGCAGAGGAATCCTATATAGGAGGACTCCCGATTTGGGATTATTTCGTTGTGTCAACGCAAGGGAAGCATCGAAGCTACTAGAGGAGATTCATGCTGGGACCTGTGGCCCGCATATGAACGGTTTTGTCATGGCAAAGAAGATACTCCGAGCTGGTTACTTTTGGATGACTATGAAAACAGACTTCATCCAGTATGTCCGGAAATGCCATCGTTGTTAGATACATGCAGATATGATAAAGATACCTACAAACAAGCTCAACGCAACAAGATCCCCATGGCCCGCCTGGGGCATGGACGTTATTGGACCAATCGAGCCTAACGCCTCCAACAGACACATGTTCATTCTGGTAACCGTCAATTATTTCACAAAATGGGTCGAAGAAGCATCCTACCATGCACTGACTAAGAAAGTCGTAGCAGACTTTTTCCGTGACCATATTGTTTGTCGATTCGGGATTCTTGAGTCAATCATCACCGACAATGGTTCCAATCTCAACAGTGACCTGAAAGCTATGTGCGAGGCTTTCAAGATCAAACACAAGAATTCCACAGCTTACAGACCTCAGATGAATGGAGCTGTAGAAGCCGCCAACAAAAACATCAAAAAGATACTAAGAAAGATGATAGAAAGGCACAAACAGTGGAACGAGAAGTTATCATTTGCCTCATTGGTATATCGCACCACAGTTCGCACCTCAACAGGGGCAACTCCCTATATGCTATTCTATGGTACAAAGGTTGTTATTCCTGCCGAAGTTGATATTCCATCTCTAAGAATTATACAAGAAGCTGAGCTCAGTGACGCAGAATGGGTAAAGAGCCGTTATGAGAAACTAGCCCTCATAGACGGAAAGAGAATGAATGCAATCTGTCATGGTCAACTCTATCAGAACAGAATGACCCGAGACTTCAACAAGAGAGTCAAGCCTAGACAGTTCACATCAGGGTAGCTGGTGCTGAAGAAGATCTCTCCACATCAAGACGAATCCAAAGGGAAGTTCTCTCCCAACTGGCAGGGTCCGTACATGGTTCACCTGGTACTGATAGGAGGAGCACTTATACTCGCAGAAATGGACGGAGAAGTCTTGCCAAAGCCAATCAATTCAGATACAGTCAAATGCTACTATGTGTAATCTTGTGCTTTCTCAATGATGATGTAAATTTAACTACGCCTGACCTGATTCCCGTTTAAGAGGGGATACGTAGTCAGCCCTATGGGTTCGGTCATAATTCAATAAAAATTTCATTTTCTCCGCAATTGGAAACTGGGGCAGAATTCTGAAAAGGACCCTAAACATTTTAAAGAAAGATCAGCCAATCGCCGCACGAGCAACATCCAGAAGAATTCATCCATCAAACTGGGACAGAATTTTGAGGAATACCCTCAAAATTCCGTAGCAAGAAATGTTGCAATGTCCCGAACAGTGTCACGGTCGTCGGTTTACCCTAAAAAAATATCTTTAATTATACATTATGCTTTTACAAAATCATGCATGCTTATTTTTAAAACAGCTTTGTTAAGCAACGCTACCCCAATAATACAGATAGTATCATAAGATCGAGCCCAACAAGTCAAGCAAAGCAAGTGGGGATACGAACTAACCCTCCCCTTTATAAAATTCACGATTTTTCTTTGGATGCAGGCACAAAGAACAAACATACAGAGAATTTTCATCACAATTATAAATGCCAAATTTCAATGTCCACACCAAGAACAAACATGGCCAAAATCACAATGCTCGAAACCATCACACCTGCCGGCATCTTATATTAATATAAATAATGCTCCGTAGTCGCAACACCCGCAATAATCACAATGCCACAGTTTGCTATCAGCTAAGAAAGTATGTTGTCATCTGTTATTGTATTCATTGCATAAGGTTATCACTCTGCCTTCCGAGGTTAAGCAATACCTCCATCTACATCATTGCATAAGGCTACCATTCTGCCTTCCGAGACTAAACGCTGTCTCTATCTGCATTCACATCTCTGCATAAGGCTACCATTCTGCCTCCCAACTTGCATTAAGGCTACCATTCCGCCTTCCGAGACTAAACATTGTCTCCATCTGCATTCGCATCTCTACATAAGGCTACCATTCTGCCTTCCAACTTGCATAACGCTATCCTTCTGCCTTCCGAGGTTAAGCTCTACCTCCATCTGCATTTTTTGCATAAGGATAGCATTTTGCCTTCCACTTGCATAAGGCTACTTTTATACCTTTCGAGGCTAAGCTCTACCTCTAATTTACTTTTTCTTCGAACGCTATCTCAAACACTATTTGTTTTTCTTTTTCTACGGGCTAAGCTCTGCCCTTCCATTCGCAAGACTAAGCTCTGTCTAGTCAGCATCATACTATTGCATTTCGATGGGATGAAATATCACCAACTTATCCAAAGGCGTCATCGTTCGGAGGCACCATCTTCATAGCCCGAGAACACCATGTCATGGCTTGAGGATCTCTTTTTATCATTTTGCATATCATTATTCAAAGGTGTCATGGTTCGGAGGCACCACCCTCATGGCCCGAGAACATCATTTTATGGCCTGCGAATCCTGCATCAAGCAATTCATGGCCCAGGACATCATGGTCTAAAGACGTCATCTTTAACCGTCCAGAGACAGCATTCATGGTCCAACGGGAATTTGCATCATGTTTAAATTACGCACAATATATGCTTGTATTGTTCATTTTCAGGTAATTCGGCAAGCAACAACCATCCTGGCAGGAGTTGTCCCACTCCAGTTCTCCCGAACTACCCTATCAGCCGTTTGTTCGCCTAACCCTGTACTTTGCATCTGTTCTTGTAAAACTTCATCGGTATACTTCATCGATGACTCTTGAACTACATACGGCCTGATTCCTGTAATATCAGGGATATGTAGGCAACTTAGAAACCAGGGTGTGGCCTAAACCTCTTCATACCTCTTCGCTCGGTCAAAATTGGCCATCATGTCTTTACCCGACAACTCTTTCATCATTCCGAGGTAAAAAGGGGCAGCTGTTGATACCCAATTTTTCTATATATGTTTAAATATGCGTAAATACCTTCAAAATAGCATATATAAGCATACACAAGGTTTTTATAATTTTCCCCATAATTTTAAAGGTTTAAATTGATTTATTTTCTCCCATTTTTATTCATAAAATCCAATAATTATTTCCAAAATTATCCTTATGATGATTTATTCATTCAACTTCTATACCTATGACAAAATGTAAGTAATATAAATTTTATGCATTTTTATAATTACATTTGGTATTTTTCAAGCTAAATTGCATATAATTGCAATGTTAGCCCATTTTAATGTATAATTATATCTTATACATGTACAATTGGCCTCTATATTTTTAATGATAATTATACATTTTTAATAATTTTGATATAGAAAATTATCCTCAGAAAAATTATTTATTATTTTATTAAAATCAAAATAGGGAAATTGGCTATTTAAATCATAACCAAATTTGGCTTTCAAATTATAGCCCAAAATCTAGCCCACTCCTAAACCAATTTCTTACCCAATTACCCGACCCAGATCCTATAAACTCCTACCCAAACCCGTTTACCCGGTCTAATCCTGACCGTTGATCTCCCAGATCAACGGTCCAAATAAACCCTTTCCTTTTTAATTCTAAAAGATACCTAAACCTATGTTATTCCCAAACCCCTGTCGCCTTCAGCTTCTCTCGTCTCTTCTCTTCTCTCAACCTAACCCTAGCCACCTCAACCGCCGCCTCCCTCTCTGGCCATCTCAGGCGACCATCTTTCAACCCCAAGCCTCCAATAGTCCCCCCCCCCTCACCTTGCTCATCATCTCTGAGGACTTCAAGGGCCCTGGGACATGCCGACTTGCATCTAGGGTTTCTATTTTTGTTGATTCATAGCTTCTCCAGTGTGATTTTGGGAAAAATCACACAGTATTTGTTACGATCTTTGAGGTTTACAACAGGTTCTTCCATTTCTGTTTGGGTTTCCGTTGAAACCCTAACCTTTGTTTAATCTCTTAGATCCGTGCTATTTTTTACTATTCAAGAATGTTTCTTTATATGTTCTACACTGATTCTCAAACCTCTCCTTAAAAAATCATCGGCTTTAAACCGTTTTACTTTCTTTAAAGTTAGGGTTTCTCATAATTTCTTTTACACTCGTTTAAACTGACTTTTCTTTATGTTTAAACCTTTTCCTTGCATATCTCGAATGATTCTATGTTCTTACTGCCTTTTCAACTCATCTCTGTTAAAAGCCCTAAATTTAGGTCTTCTTTGTTTTGGTTCTATGTGTTAGCATGACTACTCGATTCTTGTTAAGTTTTTGTGGTTACAATACTTGTGTTTATTGAGTCTTTAGCTTACTTGTGTGATTGTATTCATTCCTGTTTGTTCATCTATTGCCTCCTTCTGTCGATATTGATAACCCTACCTGTTTGCTACGATTGTTTGATCTTCTCTATATGTATGTTGAATTATGGAATCATGACTCTCTCTTGACTGGTTCTGATTTCCTTATTTGATGGTCTGATTGAGAGGATTATTTTAATACCCTAGAATTCTACTCGTCTATTTAAACTAATTGATTTCATTACCTTATTTGTTGTAGTACTTTATTTTTACTAAACCCTTTCCTTATTTGAAGTTTCTGAATTTAGTCCTAATTGGGTGCCCTATGCTTAATGAACTTTTATTCCTTCCATATTAGTCACGTACTGATTCTTTATTGCCTTATATGCTACTGGTTCTTACCGTTTGAATTAAAATCCCTTAACTTAAGGGAGTACTTGCCGTGATTTTCTGATGGATTGATTCTGAGTTCCTTAATTACCATGCTACTATGATTCTTACCTTATTTTACTACCCGTTTTTCAACTATAAAAACTCTAGTCTTTCACTAACACAGACACGAACACACACACTGTTCAACTCTCTCTTTTGCACACATACTCTCTACTGTTCTTCTCTTGATTACTTGCTACTATTACTAGTCGGCTGCAAGCCAAGACTGGTTATTCTATTTGCCTATTCTTCATTCTGTACTTGTTACCTTCCAACTGGTATGTCTTCAATTTATGTTTAAAGCTTCAAAATAATATGTTCCTTTGGGGTATTTCGATTCATCTTGTTTTTAATATGCTTCTACTTATGGTTTAGTTGTTCTACTTGCAATTAGTCTGTATACTATGCTAAACATGTTACTACCCCCCCTGCATGTTTCAACATGATTCTGCTTCACTTATGTCTTCTTCAATTCATAGTATACTACAACATGCACCACATGTTACTTAGTCTCTATGCTATACCCTGAACCTCTTCTTAAACCTATGCGCAACTATGTTTATCATGTGTTGTCCTCTTTGGTACTCCCTCAATCTATTTCTATTAATTTCTTGGCATGAACTCTTTGTGACAAACTATGTCTGTGACTGTTTAGGTGTTTGTACAGGCCTGTGATACTTTAGTACTTTTCTAATGTTGACTTGTATAAAAACCTGTTTCTATGTATGGCCTATGTGTCCCCAATTCCTACCTCCTTTTTTGTGGTTGTCTCTATATGTTCTGTGTACTGTTTGGTGCTGGTTATCCCTTTTTCTTTTCAAAACTATTTTCCTAAGCCACTCACTTATTGATATGTAAACCTATTTCAAATAAACTATTTTCAGAAATGCTTTCTTAACTAAATTCTTTTCAAATCACCTCCTGCACTTCACTTTATTCTTAGACCCTTAAGTTCTGCCCCCTGAGTGTGAGCACTGCTTTGGGACCCTTGATCTCTCTCTCTGAACTCTGACACACTGAGGCTGGCACTTCCACACTGCACTTGTTCAATTCTTGGTTACTAAGTCTAGGTGTAAGCACTGCCCGGGATCCTTGAGATCCTTAGGTAACTTTAATGCACCTAGACTCTGATTTTTCTATGGAAATGAGGCATATGAGGCCATTGGAGGCTTTGTGAAATCTTGGCCTAATTGAAGACTCCCTATAGAGTAGCTTCTTGATTTTCTATTTCTATAATTCATTCATTGGCCTGCAATAATTTGGAAACAACGCTTGGGGAATGGATAGTAAAAAGGGAAGGGGTAACAATGCATGCGATAGATCTCAAAGGGTAGAAACCATGCTCTTAGGTTTACATATCCTATGTGCGCAATAGAAAAATCATGTTTAGGGATAACATGTGCAAAGAATATCATGCATTAGAAATCATGCTCTTTAGGTTTTTTACAAACAATGTTTCAGCACTTTACTGCAATACTGTTATATCATTTAGGAAAATCCTATTAAGTAATAATAATGGAAAAACTGCTATCGTGTGATTCTATCATGCTTACCATGTTACACACAGAAATCATGTTCTAGGTAAACAATTAATAAACCTGTCACTTTTGCATATCCTGAAAGCATGTCAAAACACTGCAATGTTTTGTGCATTTAGAGACTTTGTTTAGTCTTTTGATTCTGCACCATTCTGCATCTTTGTGCATTAGATATCATGTCCTTAGGATTTCATCTCATTCATTTAGGCACACCTAGCCTAATTACTGATAAAAACAACTGCATTCAACTCTCGTAATCAACATATAACAAGTCTGTATTCTGAACACGTAGGACAGCATGTTCTAGGTAATACAATGTTGAACAACTCTCCTCTAAGTAATGCTGGTAATGGGTACATACTATCTCACACCTAGACAAGCCTTAGGTGATTAATTTGTCTAAAACTCAGAATCTTCCTTCCTGTATATGTTGCTCAATGCTTAAAAGGTTTCAAATCAGTAGGTAAATTGATTAGGACCCCTTTCTGAGTAATAAAAATTGGTATGCATATCTATCTATATTCTGAACTCACTTAGGTACCATGCCTTAGGATTCTCAATTAAATAATGCCCTTAACTGTGTTTGAGTCGTGCTATCTAATTGTATTACTTGTGGAGGTAAACTTGAGCTTTACTTGCTTTTTCTATGTTCTCATTAACTGCAGTCCTATATGCTTTTGTCTGTCGCCCTAGAATTTTACCTTTTAAACCTGAGGGTCTTCTTAGTACCTCCTTCTTAGTATAGCAGTCCTAACCTCCTCCGGGACTGATAGGAAGGGGCGGGTAACAGCACGCAATAGAGTTCGTTACCAACACGCGCTTTAATTACCTTCACGGGGTGGAAAAGGGTAGAATATGGATATGATGACCGATGCGCTAATACCATGTGTAGCCCCTCTTTGAGGAGTGTCATACCGGGTATTATATTGATGTGATCCATATTATTACAAACCTAGGATATCCTTTACTTTACATGCCTAAATTGTAACCCTTTTTAAAACTTAGTTTTTCTCTAATTGTTTTCTAATACCTTGCATGCTTAAGATTTAAATCCCCTCTTATTTGAGCCTTTATTTGTCTGTTCGCTAAACCGTACAAATTCACAAAAGCTATTTGTCCGGGAACCACACTTGTGGATCTTGAGGGGTGCCTAACACCTTCCTCTTAGGATAATTTCAAACCCTTACCCTATCTCTGGTTAGCAACGTAGTTGTAAATGAACCCCTTTGGTGTCCTAACGCGCCTTTAAAAATCATTAGGTGGCGACTCTCAAAAACACAAACCCCTTTCCCAAAAAGAAAGAGTTGTCCTAACCGAATGTCATAAACCCAATCTCCGCGAGGAAAGAAGGGGCGCGACATCAGGTTTGGGTCTGGGAGAGATTTCTACAGTTGCATCCACCTCTACCACCATTACCTCTGGATGTACCACTTGCATTTCTCCCTCAATCTAGGAGGTGGGTTCTCCAGCGTGGATATGTACGAGATTACGAGGCTCGACATAATCTCCCCCTTTACAGGGATTTGTTGGATATGCTGGAGGGAGCACAGGTAAATGTGTATCTAACTTTACTTGGTATAGCTCCACATGTGTTGCACATAATCATATTTTATGTTGTTATTTAATAGTTCATCTGGACGCCATAGAGCGACGACTTGATAGGCGGCCTGCCCGATTATTGCTCCGCCGACCGACTGATTTTGAGCACTTTCGTCCCGCTGATATGCCTCGATATTGTGGAGCATCATTCCACGGAGTGGTTACTTCACCAGTTTAGACGTCCGAAGCTTGTAACAAGAGGGCCCACATGGGATCCCACACATTATCAGCGAGATGATCATTCCAGGGTGGACGACGCATATGTGGTATGGCTAGAGGCGAAGGTCGATACTTGGGACCAGCGAGCTGAACTGATTCCCCCCCCTTCACATAGCCGGACGGATACTATTCATGACTATATGCCTGGTACCGCTGCGTTACCTGACTTTTTATCGGGAATTCCATTCGTCGAGCTGGTGATCGGTACGTTCCATACACCGGGCGACACGAGGCCCTGGTATGTTTTCTGGTATTATTACTTATATAACTATAACATAGTGTTCTATAGTTTATATTTTATACGTTGTGCAGGTTATTGTCCGACATATAGTCTACCAGATGGGAATGCAGATGCAGTAGCATGCCGGTGAGGGAGCAGCCGCTTTGCACGATTACAGCCGACAGGTTGTAGAGATGGCTTCCCGGACACTGCAGCAAGCCCGAGAGGATCAACGCTTGGGACACGACCCTGCTTATATGGCGCCAGAGAAGTACCAACGAGGTAGGGGTGTCCCACGAGGTAGGGGTGCACCACGAGGAAGGCTACCCCACGGGGTCATGGTGGGTGGAGAGGATTAGAAGAACTCCCACTAGGAGCTGGATTACCACCGCCACCCAAACTAGCCGAAGGACATTTTTGATGGTCGTGATTTATTTGCGAGCATATACCACGTTTGCACGCATAAACAGTATCACTGACATCCATTTGGTTCTGTATATGCGTTCTCTTATGCACCTGTATTTGACTCAAAAACTCCTTGTTACACACCATTTTAAATGGTTCTGAAGGCCAGTAATACTCAGCACCCACTGGCTGCAACTGATCACTGTAGGTGTTTAAGTATGCAACAACACTATATTGTTTATCAACGTAGTTGGTTGGCCCCAAAACCAACATGTTGAAAGCACCTGATGGCATGTGAGCACGGCATGTCGTATATGGACCATTTCCCACAAGAGCATAACCTTCTAGATTCATTTATGGTATGTACATTATTCCCCCATTTTTGATGCATAGCGGTGCGAACTTCAAAAACATTTTTGTCGTGATCACACTGTAAAAATCAATGCCAATTGTCACACCTCCTTTTTTATACGCCCCAAAGGGGGTACGGGAGTTTTTCCACTTAAAG
>MDKI01253916.1:0-26472 GCA_005239505.1 Nicotiana paniculata
GGGGAGAGACCATGCATGCATTAAAGGAAGTTTATAGCCAAGTTTACGACTGCCGAACTAATGGAGTGAAACATAGGTGTTTTCCACTTAATCAATTGATGTTTATGCACCATGAGTGGAGTTCTTTCAGTCTTGCATCTGTTGAACTTGACAAGTATTTTTCTCTTGTGATGCTTCAAGTTTATGAAATGTCTAAAAAGAAAGAAAAAAGCAATATAGTCGTGGTAACATTTATATCATGGGATGATCAATGTAAGTATGTAACCTTTCTAATAGTTCGAGGTGAAAGTTATTATTACATGTATATCTCGGTTTTGAGCTTATTCTATTACTTGCATATGTAATGATGATAGAGCCTAGAATAGACGAAAATGACGTGTAACTTGCTTTTAAATCAATTGATACATCACGCAAGAAGCTTATCAGCCATATTTTGGAGTGCACGGGTGAAATGAAGCATCATAGAAGCTTCTTGAATTTGATAAGTTGGATGACTTTTGGTTTTCTTGGTGGAGTAAAGTAAACTGGAAAAAACATACATGCATGTATCCGGTATATATATCGATTCTACAAATATATAATACTCTGTATATCGATGCGTTTTATCTCTCACGAAGCGAGGTTTAAGCTTGAGACATGGGGTATAAGTCCAACGGATCTTTAAATTTTTCACTAACTTTAAAAATTTTAAGATTATAAAATAAATAATAATTATAAAGATTATATTAAAATCACAAAATTATAACAAATAATCTATTTAAAATATTTATAAATTATAATTCAACTATGAATAATACGAAAAGTATGACATATCCTAATATGCAAATTAGCCGCAACGTCGTTGCTAGTCAAACATTAAAAGCAATGTATTCGATGCGAAATTTTATATCTATCTCTTAAGGAGTAATGAATCCTGAAACAATTTCGATATTATAGTTTGACATTTTTTTAAAATACTCCTTTTATTTAATATGCTTTCTATTTGAAAGAGAATTTATATAAAAATATAATTCACAATTTAAATATGATTCTCTAACATCATTTATTCTTAAGTTTCAACAAGTTAATAAAGTGACACATGATTTACCATACTATACCATGATAACTAATTACTTGTAAATAGTTACTAGCTGATACTGAGCTATTAAATTAATAAGTATTGTATCTTGTAAACGTGAAATTTTTTTTAAGAAAAATAATGATAAAAAACTTTATGGACTATCATATAATAAAGACATAACAAAAGTTAATAAATAAATACTTTTAAATGAAAGATTTATTTAAGATTTACTATCATAACAGTCTTAATGAATAACGTGCAATACATTTTAGTTTAGTTGTGACATAAAATACTCTCAACTTAATGATTTATGATTAAGAAAAAAGTAATTTTGAATAGTCTACAATTTATTAAGAAAATTTGAGGATTTACAATGTTAGTTACACACAATTGCATAAAGTTGCATTAGGCAAGCCCAGTACGCTGGGCATTAGGCGTGTCCTAGGCGTAAGCCCCGACAGGCGAGGTGTAAGTCTCACAGAACTAAGCCCCACACATAAGCCCATAGATATTTTACGATTGCTCTGCCTCGGGGCGAGCCCTAGGTGAGTCCCAGTTCTACCTTTTGAAAAAGAGATTTCAACTACAAAGAAAATTTTCTTTTTCCTTAACAAGTCTACATATAAAAAATATTTCCAAAATTTATCTCTCTGTTAAGAAATGTAGCTCAAAGTAATAATATAATACAAAGAAAAATAAGAGATATAGAGAAAGAGAGGAGATATTCTTATTTCTTCCATGTATTCAAGTGTTTCAATTGTCTACAATATCACTTCACATCCTCTATTTATGTATTATATAGAGGTATACAAAAGAATTTCATAAACATGTCATTAAGCATTTGAGATCATGGAGGAAGATCATGAGGAAGTTATGGAGGTATGGGAGTTACAACTCCATAAGTATTGGAGTAGTAGGAGTTTTGGAGATAATGAAGAAGAGTAGTGGGTACTATTCCTTTGGTGGTTATGGACATCCACCATAATTTAATATTTTATAATACTCATCCTTGGATGTCCATAGATAATGTGTCTCGTTAATACCTTACTAGAAAAAAAAACTTTGTGGGAAAAAATTCTAGTGATGGAAAAAGAGTACACATATCTGGTAATGCACATTTTCTGCTGCCTCATTAAAAATCTTGCCAGGAAAACCCAGTGGGATAAAACCTTAGCTAAAGAAAAAAAAGTACATCGCGTATTTGCCTCCCCCTGATGAATATATCAATTTATTTCTCTGAGATGACATGTTCCGATCTTGTATACCATCTTCTAAATTGTTGAGGTTGCTCATGCTTCATTGAATAGAACAACCAAATTATCAAGCGAACAAATATTTCAGAACATCTATTTCTATGTTCAGTGAAGATTATGTCTGATAAATCACTTTGATGGAATATATGCTTTATTATGTCTTCTTCAATATATCCTTCTTTCAATTGAGATAAACGAACATCATCGTCTTCATTATTATTGAAATCTTCTCTTCAAAGAAAAGTCAAATATCTGTTATGTGTTGGGTCACTTGCTTTATCAATTGCTAGTAGATTGACATGAATTGAATAAGTATCAATAATTTCTTGCCTTTTGAATTAATAATATGGCAGTACATCCACATACAAATAGATTTTTTGAAGAACGCTCTTCAGAAAATGCCTGCATCTGCATAACCAATAAAACCTTGACAATATTTGTTAGAATAAATAAATCTATATCAAGGATTCCTTTTGCAACATAATCCTAATAGTATTCCAGTATCTTTATATATGAATTAAACTATATCTTGCTAGCATATTGTTATACTCATAGTTCTAGCAAGATACATAGTGCAGTAATTGCAACAAATACAAAAATAAATCATGTACGCCATGATTGCTCCAATCCACATAAGGATTTGCTGAAGCTTTATTTAATGAATTTCTTGGGAACATTAATATGCTTTAGAAAAATTTAAATCCTTCAATGATTTTTATATAAGCATATCAAATTTATCAGGTATTGCCAGACTAAAATCTGAAAGCAACTGTATCCGTCACAAGGGAACATGTTTCCATATAATCAATGCTAGGACATTTACGCAAAATCTTTTGTCACCCCACTAGCTTTATACTTTCAGGTGTTGGGACTATCAGTCCAACACTTCACGTTCTCCAAGTGAAGTCTATATTGATTGCATATTTTTCATTGACCAATCATTTATCTCTCCAAACTCCATGACAAATTTGAGCTCACGATCCTCGTCAATATTAATAATACTGAGTGCTACATTATATCAACAATATCATCGATGATCATTTTACATCGGTTCCATCATCATACAATAAAGATATAACTTATCGAGATCTCATTATTTTCAGGTACCTGAGCCTCTTCCATGAGGTCTTATAGAGTGTTATGTCGCAGTGCTCTTCTAGAGCACTAACCTCCTTATTATGACCATCTTGATCATTTGCTCCACTCCTTCTTCAAGAAGTTTTATCTTTGGAACTGATTAGTCTATTACTCTTCATGCATTCCATAGACTATGTCCATCATGAACTTTATTCTATTTGGAGCATTAGCAACTGAAATGTAACATTTAGCTTCGGGTCAGTAAATATGCCTGGCAATATTTTACAAATGAATTATCACTTGAACTTCAAGTTCATAACTTCTTTTTCCCTTAGCCTATGTTTTGTCCTAGCTTGATGCCCCATTACCCTGAGTAATTGTTACACTCCATGTTTTCGTACGTGGAAGTACGCTATAAGTAAATTGATATAAGCTCGGAAATGAGATGTTACATCCCGCATTTTCGTACGTTAAAGTTTCATCGTAAGTAAATTGACGTAAGTTCGGGAATGAGATTATTTCGGGATTATAATTATTATGATATTTCAAATAAGTGATATGTAAATTTGTGAAGATGAGAGAGTAAGCAAATCGAATTAAGTGAGTTTCGTCGAAATTTGTCGATTTGGGATAAAATATGGTCCGAGCTATAATACTCGATATTTATGGATTAGTGTCATACAAGATACCACATAACCATGATAGTAAGATGTATGAAGTGTGTTAAAAGTGAGTAGTATTTTAAGTAATTTGAAATAATTCCTAATTATGTGAATAATCGGTTAATGAGAGAATAACAAATTTGTTATTAGGTGCATCTTAATTAAATGTGCAAGATGAAAAACTTTAAAGAGATAGGTACTTCACCTCTTTTGGTTAGAGAGAGTTATCAAGAAAGAGAAATATTACCGCCACTAATCACTTCCTTGCTTCTAGTAAGAAAACGTTCCATTTCAAATTCATAATATTGTTCATAAGCTTCAAAGAGGAATGGTTATATTTACTAAGTTATGGATGAAGCTACAACAAATTCATACGAGATTTCATAAGGTAATAGCAACGGAATTTTGCGATTCTAAGGGAGTACAGTGTAATCTTTCTCAAGAACAATCATAAGTATTTTCTTCCACTTCGATCTGCCATTACATGAGTTGTCTCAAGTTGGTACGCAAATATAGATGAGGCACCGGGTGCCGGTCTCGCCCCCCAAGTTTGGGGCGTGACAGTAATGGTGTCACCAAGGCCTTTAGCGGCTAAGTGAATCTCATCATCGAGAACCCATGATAGATAATTCTTTCCAAAAATGTTAAATGACACAAACTCAAGCTTTGACAAATTTGACATAATAAAAACTATCAAAAGAAGATAAATAATTAGAAATCATTAGGATAATAGCGTAAAGAATCTTAAAAGTTGACATAATATCAAATTTATGATCTATATACACTAAAGTGATAATTCCATAGAAAAGAATATTATATTTTTCTTCAAATTATTAGTATATTTTTTTATGTTAACTAGAACAAAAATATTTTCTAACTTTAACACAATTTCAAATGTCGAACAACATAAAAAAAGTATTCTTCTCTCAATTAATTCTACTAACACGAAAATTAGTAAATTTCACATGAAAATCATGCAAATAACTTAAAATAAAAAAAACATAGAATTCTTTATTTTTACATATATCTAGAGATGTGAGAAATTATAAAACTGCATATTAAAGACACTAATCATGAAATCAAAATATACGATGAAGAAAACAAAAAATATACAAATATACATGAACAAAGAAAAAAGCTCAACTTTGTGTTGATAACGTGTTAACATGCTAAAAAAAGACTTATAGTTATATTATTCAGAAGATATTACCTAACTTACCAACGACATGAAATGTCAACTTATCACTTGGCAAAGCAACATTGTAGCTTCCATGGAAGGTTTTCACTTCTTTTAGGAAGTATTAGAAGAATATAGCAATTCGTATTGATAACGTGTTAAGAAATTTAGCTCAAAGTAATAATATAATACAAAGAAAAACAAGAGATATAGAGAAAGAGAGGATATATTCTTATTTCTTCCATGTATTAAAGTGTTTCAATTGTCTACAATATCACTTCATATCCCCTATTTATAGTATTATACAGAGGTATGCAAAAGAATGTCATAAACATGGCATTAAACATTTGAGATCATGGAAGAAGATCATGAGTAGGTTATGGAGGTATGAGAGTTAAAACTCCGTAAGTATTGGAGTAGTGAAAGTTATGAAGATAATGCAGAAGAATAGTGGGTACTATTCCTTTATGGTTATCGACATCCACCATAATTTAGTATTTTATAACACTCTCTAGTCATTTGTATTGTTGCATATTTCGTCGACGCAGTACACCTACCCTTATCTCCTGCTCTTTTTATATTTGTGAAGCCGAAAGATTAAGATTACATTGACTGATTATGTCAAGATTGAAAATATCATTACATATTTTGTTGCCTGTTCATTACTAGTCCTTGTTATCAATTTTCTTTTTCAATTGACAAGGTGGAGGTCTAGAATCTGAAATTATATTGGAATAACCTTTTCTTATCCAAATTTATTGCTAATGAATTCTATTCCTTTTGAGCTGGGGAGTAAGGGTGGACTAGTGTAGCTGAAACTACCTAGTGGTAATTTTCTATTTTTTTTCTGTTAAAAACTACTATAGATATTACTGACGGAACCAGATAATTTAGCCTGAAATTAAGGTTTAATTAAGGTAATTGTTTAACTTTTTTCTTTTAAGTCAAGATTGATGGTAATGACTGTTTACGATTAAAACCGGGTCCACCTGATTCTACTATTTGACCGAGGCTAGGGATTTTCATCGAGGGTCGGCCCCCATAGTGGTTCAGACCGAAGCACGAAGACGAGATACCGATTTGGGATTCGAGGTACCTGTTGAGATCTAGGCCAATTACGATCGAGACCAAATGAGGATGGCATCGAGCAGGATCGAAGATAGCATGATAATGGAAATGCGAGATATCCGTGACAGGTCGAAGATCGTGGCGAGAATCTCGGAACGGATCAAATCAGGAACGACAAAATAGCTAATCATGGGATTTTCTTCCATAATTAGAGTTATACCATAAGTAGAATTCTTCTACTATATAAAGAGGAGTTCTAATCATTTGTAAGGGACATTATTCACAGATATCAAAGCGATATAATTCTCTTTCTCGTTTATATTCTTGTTCATCCTCTTGTTGTATTTTTAAATTGTTCTTGCACCAATCATTTCGAAGGTACCCTAACTCGAGGGCTAAGTTCCGTTCAAACACTGGTTTGATTTACTTTATTTTTGATTACTATTATTAATCTTCATATTTATCAGTTGGTATTAAGTGAAATCATGTATCCTTAAAACCACATTATAAGTTTAATTGTTATCCAATTTTAAGGGTAAACGGTACACTTGTTCTTGTAAGTGTTTCTGTTTTTAGGATAAACATGTCAAACTCACAAACAACACCCACACATGGTGACAACGTCCTCGGATTTCACGGGAAAAACGACAATATAGCCGCCCCAGGGATCGAGGTGTCCCAGGCTGATCTCGAGGGAGTACCAATTTAAATCCCATCGACGTCAGTTCACATATCACCCTAAATGCAAATATGGGCGCTGATCCCGAAGGTAGCGTATGCAGGGAAGGTCGATCAGGTGGTCGAGGTACGCAGGGCGGAGGAGACGGTGGAGTCAGCCTCCAATTGATATTCGAGATGCTACAGGCTCAACAAACCGCTATAACACAACTGCAAAATCAGCACTGTGCACCAAGTGGGGTCGAATCTAAGCCTCCATCAGAAGTTGTTCACAGGGACGAACCTGTACCGGAAAGATCAAACGCCAATGAATCGGGGACTGACCCCACCATTATAAAAATGCTCGAGGAACTCACTAAGAGAATTGAATTAGGAGAAAAGAAAATCGAGGAAAACGACAAAAAGGTAGAAACATACAACTCTTGAGTTGACCAAATACCGGGGGCACCACCGATTTTAAAAGGTTTGGACTCAAAGAAGTTCGTGCAGAAGCCGTTCCCCCCAAGTGCGGCTCCGAAGCCCATTCCAAAGAAATTTTGCATGCCGGAAATCCCCAAGTATAATAGGACCACTGATCCTAATGAGCATGTCACTTCTTATACATGCGCAATAAAGGGGAATGACTTAGAAGATGATGAGATCGAATCTGTTCTACTGCAGAAATTTGGAGAACCTCTATCGAAAGGGGCAGTGATATGGTATCACAATCTGCCACCTAATTTCATTGATTCCTTCGCCATGCTTGCAGATTCCTTCGTAAAGGCACACGTTGGAGCAATAAAAGTTGTGACTAGGAAGTCGAACCTCTTTAAAGTGAAACAGAAGGACAATAAAATGTTAAGGGTATTTGTATCTCGGTTCCAGATGGAACGGATGGACCTACCCCCGGTCATAGATGATTGGACTGTTCAGTCCTTCACCCAAGGTTTGAACGAACAGAGTTTGGTAGCATCACGACAATTGAAGCAGAATTTAATCGAATTCTAGCAGTAACCTGGGCCGATGTGCATAATCGGTACCAGTCAAAGATCAGGGTCGACGATGATCAATTGGGATCCCTTCCGGTTCCGCCTATCCAAACAGGCCTGTTGGCTGAGTTCAAAGGGACATCAACAGAAAAACCCGGTCAAACAGAGATCAGTATCAACCATACAACGCAGATCATAGGAATATCAGCCCATGACGTAATCCCGTTTGAAATGATCGAATAAATGATCAAGGACAGAGCTCTCAAGGGCTCATGAGCAAAAGTGGCTTCGATAAACATGCCGATCCCACAGAAGCACCACGATTATCAGAATACAACTTCAACATCAATGCATCAGGTCTTGTGTCAGCCATTGGGATAATCAAATATACTAGATGGCTCAAACCTTTACAGACCGATCCATCCCAAAGAAACCCCAACCAAATATGCAAATATCATGGTACCCATGGTCATAGAACTGAAGACTGCAGACAGCCGAGAGAGGAGGTGGCTCGTCTATTCAATTAGGGGAACCTTTAATAATTCTTGAGTGACCGAGCTAAAAATCACTTCAGAGATAGGGATGCAAACAGGAAAAACGAACAGGAAGAACCACAACACGTGATACATATGATCGTTGGTGGGGTCCACATACCACAAGGGCCCGTATTCAAACGCACCAAGGTATCGATCACTAGGGAGAAACAGACTCGTGAGTATGTACCAGAAGGCACCTTGTCGTTCAACGACGAGGAAGCTGAATAGATCTCACAACCCCACAATGATGCATTGGTAATATCTATCTTTATGAGTAAAATTCAAGTTAACCATGTTTTAATTGATCCAGGGAGCTCGACTAATATTATTTGATCGAGGGTAGTAGAGCAGCTTGACCTACAGGACCAGATCGTGCCCGTAGCTAGGGTTCTCAATGGTTTCAACATGGCAAGTGAAACAACTAAAGGTGAAATCATCTTACTAGTAAACGTAGCTGGGACTATTCAAGAAACCAAGTTCCATGTGATCGAGGGAGATATGAGACACAACGCCCTGCTTGGAAGACCCTGGATTCACAACATGAGGGCAGTCCCTTCAACCCTTCACCAAATGCTGAAATTCTCGACAGCTAAAGGCAGACCCATGTGTATGGGTAAGGGGTCACCGGACCCCGTAAACTTCGGCCGAAATCCTGTATATATATACGTATATATCTTGAAAATGGATAATTTAAAGCAGTTGGCACCCTGAACACTAAAAACATTTAGGGGGCAGTGGTTGAGTAGAATAATGTGCCACCGTCGCGTAAAAATTCTGGATCCGCCTCTGTCGATAGCGGACAGAGTAAAAATGGTGTATGGGGAACAACATTCTTCCAAACAACTATTCGTGGTTGATGAAGTAATACCGATATTGTCGCTTCCGCTAGCAAAGGAATCAGAGCAAAAATAAAAGAAGGGGGTTAAATAGCAACCACATGTACCGGCCTCGACCCAATCAGAGGAACGGGGGCGGACGAGGATGACTAACATTGGATTCCCCGATCCTTCTTGGTTCTTGATGACTCCAACACCACAAAATCAACGGTCGAAGAGCTGGAGCAAGTCATACTGATCGAGTACCTACCCGAGCGAAAGGTATATCTGGGCACAGGGTTAACCCCCAAGCTCAGGTAAAAACTCATTAAATTTCTATCAATAATATGGATTATTTTGGTTGGTCCTACCTAGATATGACAGGGATCCCACTAGAGATCACTATACATTGATTAAGCTTCGATCCGAAGTTCCGCCCGGTAAAACAAAAGAGAAGGCCCCAGTCAGAGGTAAAATATGCATTCATCAAGGACGAGGTAACCAAACTTCTCAAAATAGGATCCATTCGGGAAGTAAAATATCCCGAATGGTAAGCAAACGTAGTCGTAGTCCCTAAAAAGGGAACAAACTTAGAATATGCGTAGACTATAAGGATTTAAACAAAGCATGTCCTAAAGACTCTTTTATTCTGCCGAATATCGATCGCATGATTGATGCCAAATCCGACCACGAGATCCTTAGTTTTCTCTTCGCCTACTCGGGGTACAATCAAATATAAATGAACTCGGAGGATCATGAAAAGACTTCGTTCATCACTAAGTATGGCACCTATTGTTATAATGTAATACCGTTTGGACTAAAAAATGCTGGTGCCACTTATCAACACTTAGTAAATAGAATGTTCGAAGAACAAATAGTTAAATAAATGAAGGTATATACTGACGATATGCTAGTTAAGTCCCGGCAAATAGAGGACCATTTGAAACATTTGCAGGAGACCTTCTATATAATAAGGAAGTACAACATGAAGCTCAAACTGGAGAAATGTGCATTCGGGGTCGGTTCGGGCAAGTTCCTCGGCTTTATGGTATCAAATCGGGGGATCGAGATCAACCCCGATAAAATCAAGGCAATCGAAGACATCATAGTCGTGGACAATGTTAAGGTCGTACAAAGATTAACGGGGCGCATAGCCGCCCTAGGTCGATTCATCTCGAGATCTTCAGATAGGAGTCATTGATTCTTCTCACTTCTCAAAAATAAGAACAATTTTGCATGGACCCCGGAATGCCAACAAGCATTAGAAGAATTGAAGCGGTACCTATCGATCCCGCCACTGCTTCGTACTCCGAAAACTGACAAGCAAGTCTATTTGTACTTAGCAGTCTCGAAAATTGCGGTAAGTGGGATCCTAGTTCGAGAGGAGAAAGGTACGCAATTTCCTGTTTACTATGTTAGTCGAACTTTAGGTGTGGCCGAGACCCGGTACCCACACTTAGAAAGATTAGAGCTTTCCTTAATAAGCGCCTCTAGGAAACTAAAATCATATTTTCAATGTCACCCAATTTGTGTGGTGACCACTTATCCTCTTCGCAATATTTTGCATAAGCCCAAACTCTCGGGCCGATTGGCCAAATGGACATCAAGATCAACGGGTACAATATCAAGTATCATCCCCGAACAACCATCAAGTCTCAAATCTTAGCAGATTTTGTGTTCGACTTTACGCCAGCCCTCGTGCCTGAGGTCGAAAAGGAACTATGATTGAAAACGTGTATATCATCGGGGGTGTGGACCCTCTTCACAGACGGCGCTTTGAACGTGAAGGATCCGGGCTAGGCATCGGTTTGAAGCCGCACACAGGTAATACAATTAGACAATCTATCAAAACTTCCAAGTTGACTAACAATGAGGTCGAGTACGAGGCCATGATTGCAAGTCTCGAGCTAGCTAAGAGTTTGGGAGCAGAAGTCATCGAGGACAAATGCGACTCCTTACTTGTGGTAAACCAAGTCAACAGAACTTTCGAAGTTCGAGAAGATCGAATGCAGAGGTACTTGGACAAACTACCTGTGACTCTACATCGGTTTAAAGAATGGACCCTACAACATGTACCTCGAGAACAAAACAGCGAGGCCGATGCCCTCACATATTTGGGTTCATCAGTCGAAGACGACGAGATTAGCTCGGGGACTGTCGTACAACTTTCGAGGTTAGTAATTGAAGAAGGACACGCCGAAATAAAATCCACAAGTCTAACCTGGGATTGGAGGAATAAATATATCAAGTACCTAAAGAACGGGAAGCTTCCATTGGATCCTAAGGATTCAATACGTATGAAGGCTGCACGGTCCACATTGGCCGAAGATGGAACACTGTATAGAAGTATGTTCGATGGACCGTTGGTAGTATGCTTGGGTGCAGTAGATACCGACTACTTCCTACGGGAACTTCACAAAGGCACCTGCGAAAATCATTCCGGTGCCGAGTCATTAGTTCATAGAACCATGAGAGCTGGATACTATTAGGTCGATATGGAAAAATATACAAGAATTTGTTTGAAAATGTGACAAATGTCAATGGTATGCGCCGATGATTCGCCAACCCGGGGAGCAACTTCACTTGGTCTTATCCCCATGGCCGTTCATGAAACAGGGGATGGATATCCTCGACCCCCTACCATCGGCCCCAGGTAAAGCTAAATTCATTTTGTTTATGACTGACTATTTCTCTAAGTGGGTTGAAGAACATGCCTTCGAAAAATCTAGAGAAAAATAAGTCATAGACTTCATCTAGGACCACATTATATGCCGATTCGGGATGCCTGCCGAGATCGTCTTCAACAATGGAAAGCAATTCATCAGTAGCAAAGTGACAAAGTTTCTCGAATACCACAAAATAAAAAGGATCCTGTCAACGCCATACCATCCTAGTGGGAACGGACAGGCCGAATCGACGAACAAGACCATCATTCAGAATCTGAAGAAAAGATTGACGGACGGTAAAGAAAAATGGAGAGAAATATTGCTCGAGGTCCTTTCGACATACCGAACAACATCGAAATCTAGTATGGGGACAACACCGTTCTCCCTAGTCTATGGCGCCGAAGCTTTGATCCTGGTCAAAGTCGGGGAACCTAGTTTAAGGTTTTGGTATGCAACGGAAGAATCAAATCATGAGTCTATCAGTCCAAGCCTCAAGTTGCTAGATGAAAGGCGGGAAGCCACCCTCATTCGAATGGCCGCACAGAAACAACGGATTGAAAGGTATTATAACCGAATAGCCAATCTTCGACACTTCAAAATCGGGGACCTAGTTGTGAGAAAGGTCATACCCAATTATCGAGACCATAACGAAGGAAAACTTGGCTCAAACTGGGGGGGGGGGACCGTATCGGATCTTCAATATCAACAGAAAAGGATCCTACAAACTTGGCACGACAGATGGCGGGCAATTACCAAATAATTGGAACATATCACTCCTAAAACGATATTATTTCTTAGGTAGAGCTTCTCCATTTTCGTTTATATTTTATACTAACCGATTACAGGTGTTATATCAGAGACATCGAGGGATTCTTCAACATGAAGTCCTTAGGTCTAAAAGCATGCGTTGCACTCTTTTTCCCTCAGACCATTTTTTGTCCCAAATGGGTTTTTCCGACGAAGTTTTTAACGAGGCAACCATTGTTTGTGCTAACTTAGAGCAATTCAACAGTATTCGAGGCTTCTTTACAATCAACTTCTAATACTAGGGGGCATGACCGTTAGATGATTACAAGGTAAGTACTTCGTTTCAACAGGGTCTCGATACGCAAATTTTGTAAAGGGCCAAATGGTCGAATGAACCGTGTCCATATAGGTTACTCGAGCCCTAATGGAAAAACATGTACGCATGTATAATCTATTTGAAAGAAGTATTTTTTTTCCTTACCAGATATTCCATGCCTTAGAGAAATTTTTACTTTACAACTTTGTACTTGTGATCTATTGTTGACACTGGATTAAAGGCCGATCGCAACTACAAGTTCGAATAATTGACCCCACACTCGGGGACTTCCGTCCAAAAAATTGACATGATCAAATTATTAAACCTCAAGATCGTAAGATGTTAAAAGGCAACCCTCGATTTTATAGGCCACGGCCACTCCACTCGGGGACTGACACTTTGAAAAAGTTCTAAGTATAACGGGGAAACAAGCCTGAAAGGCAAATCCTAAGCCAAAGACTACGACCACAATTTACACGGTTCGTAGACGTCCGAATTTCGTAATAAAAACAGGCCTTAAAATACTTTTACAAATCGATTAAAAAGGCCACTCTCGGCAAAATAACAAAAGTGTTTCGATAACATCAACCCTCGAAAAACCCTAAGGGGTATCGAATTATTCGAACTCTCGAACAATTTTGTGCTAAAGCATAACAAAGCAAAGGGTTTCGATAAACACCAACCCTCGAAAAACCTAATGAGTACAAATTTATCTCGTACTAAGGCATGAGAAAATTTATGTGATTAACTATTTTAAGCCGAAAAGGGAGAAAAGCCATTATTTTGAGGCCACATCGGCCTAATTCAAGAGCCTAAGGGCCATTTTATTTTTTGAGTTCGAGAAGTCATCCTCACTCAACTAAAACGTAAAGTTCATATTATTTCGAGTTTGAGAAATTACTCACTCGATTGTAAAAACTACATTAGTCCGACTTCGATCAAATAACCTAAGCTTCGAACTTACGAACAAAATTTTCATACGGCATAAGTGAACAGAATTTTCACAAGGCAGAAATCGAAATAAAGACAAGACATAGAAAAAAGAAATATTTTATACATATGAAGATGTTTACAAAGGACCAATAAGGGTCCTACACAAAAGTTCAAAAAAAAAGGAAAAATATATTAAGGTTCCTAACTATTCTCGGGGGCAAATTCTTCATCGGGGTCCCCCCACTCTAGGACCCGTTCTCGGTGCCATCATCATCATCGTCATCTTCGTCATCATCAGAAGAGGACAGCACTCTAGCATCAACTTCATGCTCTTTATCCTTCTATATCTCATCAGTGAGATCAAAACCCTGAGCTTGGATCTCCTCAAGGGTTACTCTCCAAGATTGGCACTTAGCGAGTTCGGTAGCCCATTGTGCCCAAGCTTGGGCGATATCGACAGCTTATCTTACTTGGGCTTGATCATCTTCAGCATAAGTCCGGTAAACACCCACGATTTCCTCCGGCTCGACCTTAGCCTTCTCAGCCTCCGATTTGTCCTTTGCAAGTTCGGTGGCCAAACGATCCTCGAGCTCCTCTATTTTCTTGGTCTGAGCCAATCTTTTCTCATTTATTCCTTGAAGCTTACTCTCAACCGATGACAATTGGGATCGATCAGCAAAGTGGTCCATACTTTGTTTCCACCCCAAGGTATCCGCCTTCATCATGTTGACCTCCTCACAGAACTGCTTGATCCTCTCAAACTTTTGCTGAACCTGTGAGATCGAAGTGTTAGCCTCCGTCCTCGAACTAATTCCATGAGCTTCTAAGATGTTCATTACCTGCTCAATCAGGTCGGTCTGATCTTTGTGAGCCTTGGCCAACTCGGCTCTGAGGTCCTTCATCTCTTCTCTTTTTTCCCCCAGAGAAGTTTGAGGGCATTTCACCCCCGATAGCCCTTGAAGGACGACCTCACGTCGGCTCACGTCTGCTCGGGATTTGGAAAATGACTCCTAATGAAGTGCCAATTCCTATTTGGAAAGAAGAAAAGAAATTAGATACAAAAAGAAGAAATAAATGTACGTGTGATGTCAACTAGGGGAGTTGAGGTTTACCCAATTCAGGATTGTTTGAGCCTCATCAAGGAGACTCGATGCTTCACTCAGGCTGGAAGCTTCTTTGACCCCGATAAAGTAACCACGGAAGGGGTCCTCCATTATGGGGGATCCGTCTACCTCGGGGGTCCTCATAGCTTGGGCCTCCCGAATTGCCTCCTCGGAAAATGTAGGCCGTGTCGGCGAATCTTCAATTTCAATTTCCCCAAGTGGGTGTCTTAGGGCATTCTCTTCGCTTCGAAGGGCTCGGAGCCAGCCCATTCAGACGCTCCCACTGTTTTCTCATTTCGGTGGGTGGTATCTTCAATCTTCGACGACTCGGGGACTTTTCCCGAGTCCTTTCCCAAGACCCCTTCAGCTCGAGGCAGGATTTTATCAACCACCACGGATTCAGCGGCCTTTGGGGCCTCGATGGTCTTCTTCACTCGAGCTACCAGTACGGAGCCGTCGTCTTTTTCTTCCTCCCTTAGCCGCTGAAGTACGTTTCCAGGCAGGGCGGTAGTGTCTGTCTTCGACTTACGAGCTGAGGTTTTCCTAGGCTTGGGGACCTCGGAGGATGAGGGCCTTTTTCTCTTTTTATCCTTCTCCTGTTTTAGGACCGGAGTCGAAGTCTCCTCCTCACCAGATGGGGGCCTCATGACAACATCTTTGCCCAGGCCCGTGTACAAGGAAATCGAGTTAGTATGAGAAGAACATTTAGATCAGGCCACTATACACATGAAGGAAAACTTACCATGATTTTTGGCCTCCAGTCGGCCCTTCGATAAGTCGTGCCATGCGCTTTCGGCATAAGTCGATGTCGAGACTAGGTCCCTGACCCAGCTCTTGAGGTCGGGGATGACACCGGGCATCCAAGAAGTGGCTACATCGAAAAATAACGTCACTTAGAAACATCAAAAAAGCCAAGTAACAAACAGACGTGGATCGTACTTATGGTTCACATTCCACTTCTCAAAAAAAGGCATCTTCTCGGCCGGAATTAGGTCCGAGGTCTTTACCCTGACGAAGCGACCCATCCATCCTTGGTCCTTGTCCTCCTCTATGCTGGAGATGAAGACTTTGGTGGCTCGACGTTGGAGATTTATTAACCCATCCCGGTAAAGTCGGGGGCTGTATAACATGACGAGATGGTCGAGGGTGAAGGGGAGCCCGTCAATTTTGTTCGAGAAGAATCGAAGCAATATAACGACCCTCCAAAATGAGGGATCAATTTGACCAAGAACCACTTGTTACTTCCTGCAGAAGTCCATGATGATTGGGTCGAGGGGACCCAACGTGAAAGGGTAGGTGTATACACTCAGATACCCTTCCACGTGGGTAGTAATACTTTCATCGAGGGCCGGTATTATGACCTCCTTATTCTGCCAATTGCAGTCCTCTTTCACTTTATCGAGGTAGGTCTTGGGGTATCGAGCATATGTATCTCGATACCGGCTCACAGCGACCAGGAATCGACGAGGTTTTCTCGGTATTGAAATTGGAGTTTAGTACACACCCTCCAGTAATACATTCTTCAAGGCGGGGTTCCACCAGCGCTTTCTCGCCGGCCGGTCGAGAAGATGAAGCAACTTCTTTCTGTGGTATCGTTTTTGATGTTTTAGCCATTTTTGGTTTGAATTTGAAGAGGAAAAAAATAATAGGACTTGATGTTTGAAAGGAGATTAACAACAAAACCTGAAGATTTCGTAGAACGGAAGAACTTAAGAGAGGTAAAAGCTTTGGAGATTAGACGAAAGTAAAAGTAAAGTTTGAATCAATAAGAAGAAGGTCCTATTTATGGGATTTACAGCGACAGTTCAAAGGCACTAGTGGCAGACCAACCAACTGACACTCATTAAATACCTTGGGGAACTGTACCGACGGGACGTTTTGGTCACTTCCGCCGCATACGTCACGAGGGTGAAGTCATGACAGGTCAGGGCAAAAATCGAAGGCTCAGTTCGTTTCTTGTCATTACACTCCAAAAAACGAGGGGACTATCTGTATACGATTAAAACCAGGCCCACCTGATTTTACTATATGACCGTTGCCAAGGAGTTGCGTCGAGGGTCGGCCCCCATAGTGGTTAAGACGGAAGCACGAAGATGAGATATCGAGTTTTGGGATTTGAGTTACCTGTTGAGATCTAGGCCAGTAACGATCGAGACCAAATGAGGATGACATCGAATAGGATCAAAGATATCATGATAACGGAAAGGCGAGATATCCATGACAGGTCGAATATCGTGACGGGAATCTCGGAACGGATCAGATCAGGAACGGAAAAATAGCTAATCATGAGATTTCTTTCCGCAATTAGAGTTATACCCTAAGTAGAATTCCTCTACTATATAAAGAGGAGTTTTAATCATTTGTAAGGGGATATCATTTATAGATATCAAAACAATATAATTCTCTTTCTCGTTCATATTCTTGTTCATCAGCTTGTTATATTTTTAAACTGTTCTTGTACCAATCAGTTCGAGAGTACTCTAACTCGAGGGCTGAGTTCCGTTCAAACATTGGTTTGCTTTACTTTATTATTGATTACTATTATTAATCTTCATATTTATCAGTTGATGTTAAGTGAAATCACGTATTCTTAAAACCACGTTATAAGCTGAATTGTTATCCAATTTTAAGGGTAAACAATGACCTAATACTTGTAGTTTCGCTTATTCTTGTGGAAATGGGGGAGAAGTCTTTCCCCAATTCTGAAGCTTTATTGTTCTAGAAAATGCTGGTGCACATCTAGTTGGATATTTGAGCCCCTGGAATCCATCTTTTGATGTTCTTATCCACAGTGAATCAAATATGTCCGAAGAAACCAGCTTTTTTTACACTCCTATCAAAGAGTGTTGAGCACTTTTGCTTAAAAGAAGCTATATTTTACATATTTTAAAGATATAAAAAAATTGTATTATGTCACAGAATATTTTAAGGTACTCAAAGAGGAAGAATATGGGACACTTATTTGAGATAGGATATTAAAATTAATAGGCAAAAAAATTGAACACTTGCTATGACTTCTACTAATTAGTAACTTCGCCGAGTATTTGCTTAGTAAACGTACTGCCATGAAGATGATGCAACATGAAAGTGGAAAAGGAAAAAAAATATTATATAGCTAGCTCTCATATATATACACTACCAGAAAAGAAAGACACGGGACGAAAGATACCAGTATAAGCTTGGTCATATGACTTGAGTTACTAAAACTTTATAGCTGGTGGTGGTACCAGCTTATTCCAAATGATATTTTCTGCTCGAATATTATCGTCTCTAAAGTCTGGACTGAGGAATGAGGAAAGATAAGATGGTACCACCACTCATCAGCTATTCTTTGAAAGGAAAAATTAAAGTTAGCAAAAACCTATGCTGGTAACAAATATGGAGTAGTAATTTATCTCAAACAAAAACAAATAGTACTACTAATATCTAAGGACATTTTACTTTCACTAAATTGTACCAAATTGAACGAATTTCATCTATGATTTGTACAGGGGAATATCTTTTTCAGAAATATGGATTCCCAAACTTTTGGTTCTTGATAGAAAACTAAAGACTTAAGCTCTATGTAGGAAATTCTTTGAAAAAGTTATTCAATAACCAAAACGCCAAATAATGCAGTCTATCCTTAGAGATGAAAAATCCATGTTCCTACGCATACTTAAGAACCGTTTTATTAAATAAAGATAAAATACATTTCTATTACTGACTGAAAATTTTCCACCATTTTTGCTGGTGTAATAAAGACTGATTTGACTGTTAATTTTCCGGGCATTGCATACTCTGGTGCCATATATCCACTGTAAAGCCAAAACAAGAATTTCAGGACTTCTAATTTGTAGCATTCGGCACCGTACATAGGGCTCAATTAATAATTTCTTTTGTGCACATATTTTGCACTTCTCATCAACATACTACTGGAAAGAGTCAAAAATCCAACCCAAGTCAGAACTACAAGTAAATGTCATTAATGAGCTAGGACATTTATCAATGAACTTAGAAAACATTGAAACCTTGTGCTACAAAATATACAATAAAAAAGTTTCCGACTTTTTCCTATATAATATTTTTGATTTATTAATCTATTTAAATTTTATATTTATTTTTGAAATAAAGGTAAACCGTAAACATTCCAATACTAAGAATACAAATAATTTTAATTATTGAGCGTTCACAACTAAGAGCTAAAGAAATGTACCGAAAGGGTACAAGATGAAGAAATTTTGTAACGACCCGTTCAGTCGTTTTGAGAGTTGTAGCCCTGTTATCTTATTTACTGCTTATTTTATGCTTTATTGATGTTATGTAACTTGCCGGATAGTCGGTCTGGGTCCGGAGGGGTTCCCGAATAAATTGAGACACTTAGTCTCAAGGTTGGAAGTTTGCGTTGGAAATTTTGACTGGATGTTGATCTGTGTGTAAACGACTCCGGAATGGAGTTTTGATAGTTCCGTTAGCTCCGTCGGGTGATTTTGGACTTAGGAGTGTGTCCGGGTCGTGATTTGGAGGTCCATAGTTGAATTAGGCTTGAAATGACGAAAATTGGAAATTTGGAAGTTTGACCGAAATTGGACTTTATGGTTACCAGACTCGGATTGGAGTTTCGGGAGTTGGAGTAGGTCCGTGGTATCATTTGTGACTTGTGTGCAAAATTTGGGGTCAATCGGATGTGATTTGATAGGTTTTAGTGTCGTTTGTAGAAGTTGGAATTCTTTAGTTTCAATAGGATTGAATTGGGGTGTGATCCGTACTTTTAATGTTGTTTGAGGTGATTTGAGGGCTCGACTGAGTTCGTACCGTATTTTAGGACTTGTTGGTATGTTTGGTTGAGGTCTCGGGGGCCTCGGGTTGATTTCGGATGGTTAACGGATCGAAAATGAAACTTAGTGCATTGCTCAAGCTGGGAGTTTTCTGGTGTGACCGCACCTGCGAAGGGTTAGCCGCTGGCGCGATGCCACAGATGCGGAGCTGGGCTGGCCTGGGGTAGGACGCAAATGCGAGGGGTAAGCCGCATGTGCGAGCAAGGCTCCGCAAATGCGGAGAAGAGGAGCTGATACTCTTGAGAGAAAATGCTAGCCTTGTATATACGCTATTTCTGTTTATATCAGAGGTGAAGCAGATCATGGGCCGCAGAAGCGCTTTCTCAGGCGCGGAACCTGGAGCTCGATTGCTGGCCCTAGGGATTTAAGTGACTTTCGCAAAAGCGAAGGATTCTCCGTAAAAGCAGTTTCGCAGGTGCGAAGTATATAAATTCGAGATTTTCTTCATTTTGGACATTTGAAGCTCGGGATTTGGCAATTTTTGAGACTTTTCGGGGGATTTCTTGAGATAAATCACTTGTGGTCTAATTTATTCAATAATTGTGTTTTCCCACATAAATTGTGTGGTTTTCATGCTCTTTAATATTCCAAGTGATTTTTCTGGTCGAATATTATCGTCTCTAAAGTCTGGATTGATGAAAGATAAGATGGTACTCATCAAAAGGAAAATTAAAGTTAGCAAAAACCTATGTTGGTAACAAATATGGAGTAGTAATTTAGAACAAACAAAAACAAATAGTACTAATATCTAAGGTCCTTTTACTTTCATTAAATTGTACCAAATCGAACTCTCTAATTGAAAATTTTCCACCATTTTGCAGGTGTAATATGCTTGCGAAACAAATTGAATTCTGTTTGAAACACAAAATCATCAATCTATCAATTTCAATCGCAAACTTATTGGAGATTAAGCAAATAATACACTACTCTAAGTAAGAACATTAAAAGAAAAAAGGTAATTATAGCTAAGGTTTATCTATGATATAACTAAATCATCGATGCCTCATTCTGTGATGTGCATAGATTTACTTTTGGCTAGTTACTTGATTCTCACATTCTTGAATATGTGAAATATCTGGACTTTAACATTAGTGTGCATGGAATATGCAGGCCCTTAAGGAACTTTAAGACTCCACTGAGCATGAGAACTACTGCAGCCATAGTTGGTCTATTAGCAACATTTTCTTGAGGAAATTTCACGTCCAAACTTAATCGGTTATGTAACTGACTCCAACTAATTTAATTCGAGATTGAGGTATAGTTGATTAATTGATTTTTTCGCTTACATAGCTCAGAAGGTCCTCTACAGATTCTCTAATTCTGGAACACATATTCTTTTGGCCACTTAAAATTTCGAGGATTACCACTCCAAAGCTAAAAACATCCGATTGGACTTACAATTTTCCCTGCATTGCATACTATGGTGTCACGTATCCACTGCAAATCCAAAACAAGAGTTTTATGCTACTCTCCTTACACCCTTCCCCCAAGTCTCCATATTTTCTGTGCTCTCCTCCCCCTCTAAATACCCAACATTTTTTTCTTTAAGAATTTAATTATTCTTCTAAAAATTCACACAAACCCAAAGGAGCTAATGTGTTGCATTACTTTTTTACGCAAAAATAACTGCCACGACCCATTTTCTGAACAAGCTGTGATCGGCACCCGGTCGCTAAATTTGGCCGAGCAAACTATTTGCGCTTATCAAGACTATTATAACCTCAAACTTTATATGCAACAAGGCAATACTTTAACCATATACTTTTAATTAATGTGAATATCTAAAATAAACCAACTCCAAAACTTTATTCGTAGTAACTACTGAAATACTGCAAAGTTATTATCAAAAATACCTTAATCTTAACCCACCGGCCGTGTCTATGAAGACTGATAAACTGACGCACTGCTCAGGACATGAGATTTTCTGGCCAGTTTTTCAATTAAACAAAGAAATAGTTAAATAATGACGACTCAAATGAGTACTCTACGAACAAAAGCGGAGCTCACCAATAGCACTAAAAGTGAGGGAAGTTCTGACATGTAGCCTGCTCGCATGCAAAATAGGTTCCTACGTTGTACCGCAGACCAACGGAGGTTCCCAAAAGAGAAAGTCAGTACCATCCATTGTACTCAGTGAGTCTCAATGATAGGGGACGAAACTTTTAATAAAACATATATTACAAGAAAAGATTCTAAATGCATGAAAAACATAAAGCTTATACAAACAATTTTAAAATAATTGCATAATATCAGTTTATGACTATTCTAAAAGAAATTCTTTTCTTTTTCTTTCATATCTAAAAAAAATACTTCACTTTATACTTCGGGAGTTCCAACTATCCTAACTTGGCAATTGGAACCTGACTATCTTGGCACGGCAATCGAACATGGCATAGCAGGAAGACAACCAACCCATATCAATGATCACATCGAAATCCACCATTTCTAACTCTATATATAAGATCGGCCTCGGTGCCGCGACCTTGGACTGAAACTATACAACCTCTATAGACTCTTGTGGCTTTCACTGACTCGCCAACTGGAGTAGATACTATGAGTGGTTCACTAAGTTGTTCAGGTTCTAGCCCGAGGTTAATAGCAAAGTATGCAATCACGTACGAAAACATTGAACCTGGATCAATTATGGCATAAACATTATGTGAGCATGCTAGAAGTATAACTGTAATAACTTTTGGATGCCTCTGCACTTTGACGATCAAGTGTAGCAAACAAACGCGGTTGTCCCCCTCACTGAGTAACTCGAATTGCACCTCTGCCTGCTCCATGTCAGGCATGATTATGTGTCACGACCCCAAATCCATAAGGTCATGATGGCACCGGACATCATTGTTAGGCAAGCCAATCATCGAATAGTTAAGTGAAATTTTTCTGTTTTAGCATTTATGAAAATCATTACCTTTCACTTTATTACATAATAACTGAATAGAATCCGTTAAGTAAATACAATGATTTAAATATTCTATTTTAGCAAATATATCCCAAACACATCCCAGAACCCGGTGTCACAAGTACATGAGCAATTTCTAAGAATTTTACAATTTCTACAAAGCTTGTCCAAAATACAATTGGACAAGAAAATTAAAATAAAATAATACAATACGAGTGAGACTCTCTCAGCTGCGGATTGCCTCCGGATAATGCAGCTCGCCTAAGTCTCCAAACCAACCACATCGCTATGAAGGTACCTGCACAATAAAAATCACAGCAAGTGTAGCATGAGTACGAAAACAACGTGTACTCAGTAAGTCGCCCACCTAACCTCAGAGAGGTAGTGACGAGAGGTCGAATTAGACACTTGCTAGAGGTAAATTTAGTATATTCAAGTGAAACGCTAAGCATGAATGTCATAGACAATTTATTAAGATCAGGAATAAATAATATTAAATTCTTCCACGTTTAACACTTTAAATCTTCGTCATTTCAGTTGACAATTTAAATAATTATCCGGGATAAGAAACATCAAACTTATTTCACATTTTACACATCAATTCTCCTTCCTCATAACTGGCCATTAAAACTTCATTAAGCCGATAAACATGTATAAATCACAACAAATACGCAGTAAATATCATGCGCAAGCATTGCCGAGGGTCGACGGCCCGAACCAACATAAATATAAATTGTGCACTGCCGAGGTTCGAACGGCTCGAACCATAGATGCATCTATTTTTTCCGCTCGCGAATCAATCATGTGACGCGGTTAACATAATAATAATAAGGCTAACCTGCTCGCACATCATACTTGCGACTCAGTTGCTCGTATGTACACGTATTCACATAATAAATCCGCATTTTTATCAAGAAAATAACTTCTCAAGAAATGATAAAATCCTCTTAAAGGAACACGAAAAATAGCATTTAAATCTTTGTTTTGAAACTCATTTGCCAAATTTAATAATATTCAATAATATAACCTTATCAGGTATACAATTATCCACGGAGGAAATCAACTCTCTTTCTAGCTGATTAAGAAAATGAAATCTAGTCTTCTAAGATATTCAATTACTATTTCGATTATATTAGCAGTCTAATATTACTGGCAAGATCACAGGTACAACATTTAAGGCATGCTAGTGGGTCCTAGACTACCCGAACATGGCATAATAGTAGCTACGCACGGACTCCCGTCACCTCGTGCGTACGTAGCCCCCACAGATAGTAGCACATACTTAATTAGTTCACCTAGGGGGACAATTCCCCCTCACAAAGTTAGAAAGGAGACTTACCTCGCTCCGAAATTCCATAACCGACTTCCAAGCCCTTCCGACGACTACAATGGATTCACAACGCCCCAAAACTACCAAATAACGGACAAAGAAATAAAAATTCACTTTAACACTCGTAACAAATTCAAATTATATAATTTCCCAACTTCGCTCAATGAATTGACCAAAATGCCCTCAGGCCCACGTGCACGGATTCCGAAATTTTTCGAAGATAAACTCTACCCATAGCTTTACTAGTTCAAATATACAATTTACTCAAATATTCATGCTCAATTCGTGGCTAAAATCCAAATTATCAAATTTCTAGGTTTTCTTCAAAATTCCCAATTTTCCCACAATTTTCATGTTTTAATCCATGCATATACCTTGTATTTAACTTGAGATGAGAAGGAATCATTTACCTATTGATGCTTGATGAAAATCACCCTTTGAAATCCTCCAAAATCGCCCCAACCATGAGAAATATATGAGAGAAATGGCAAAAACCCGTTTAAAATAGAACATTGCCCAGCACTGCCCCTCTATGCGATCGCATGAAGGCCTTTGCGATCGCATAGGCCAAACTTTCTTCCCTTTGAATCCTTCTATGCATTCGCACAAGCATGCCTGCGATTGCACATGCCTTTTCCAGCTCCCTCCAAATTCTTCTCCGCGATCGCAGCTGCGTTCGCACAGGCCAACCCAGCAGCCCCCAGGTGCACTGTGCGATGGCACACCTCTTCATGCGATCGCACAGACCAAAAAATCCAACCTTCAAATTTCCTTCTTCGCGATCGCACAACAATGGCCGCGATCGCATTTCACACCAGATGCACCAGCAAACAGCAACAACAAATCACTCAAAAATGACCCGAAACACACCCGAGGCCCCCGGGACCCCGTCCAATCACACGAATCAGTCCCATAACATCCCACGGACTTGCTCGAGGCTTCAAATCACATTGAACAATGTCGAAATCACGAATCGCACTAAAATTCAAACTTTATGAACTTTGAAATTTCAAACTTCCACATTCGATACCGAAACCTATCAAATCACGACCGATTGACCTCAAATTTTGCACACAAGTCATATTTGACATTATGGACCTGCTCCAACTTTCGGAATCGCATTCCGACCCCGATATCAAATTTTCACTTTCGGGCGGATTTCTCAAGAACCTTCAAATTCCTATCTTTAGCCAAACGACTTCAAAATGACCTACGGACATCCGAATTCACTTCCGATCGCGCTCCCAACTCCAGAATCAACATACAAAGCTATTCCCAGACTCGAAATCCCAAGAGGACATCTATAACACTGAAATTCCTTACAGCCCAAATTTATGAAGTTCTTCAAAAATGCTATCTTCCATAATATACGCCGAAATGCTCCCGGGTTATCCAAAACCCGATCCAACTTAAGGCTTCCAAATTGAGAATTTTCTTTCCAAATTAACTCTAAACTTTCTGAAATTCAATTCCGACCACGCCCATGGGTCATAATATCTGAAACGAAGCTTCTCACTGCCTCAAACCGCTGAACGGCACACTAGAGCTCAAAATGACCGGCCGGGTCGTTACATTTTCCCCCACTTAAATAGACGTTCGTCCTCGAACGTGCTAAGAACTGCTCTGGAGTTATCTGAAATCACTGTTTAACTCCTCGATCCCCTGCCCGTGCTACCACAACCCAGTTGAGCACATTATCTTGATCAAATCTGAAGATATCCTCTTTTATCCATACCATAAGCTCAGAACCCAGTTCCAACACTTGAAATTATCTGCCAGGCCTAGTTCCAATATATAAACACCGTATCAACTACCACACAACATACCAGAACATGACTACATACCTTTGTTGAATCAGCACCATGCACCGCATAACTCATCATCTGACCACAATGACACTCCCTGAACCTTAATAGCCAAAATTCCACGGATCTGATGTTCCTAATGCACCTCATGATATATGTATACATCCTTCTATAATGCTGGCGATACCACCACAACGGAGGAGATGTGTAGAAATTCTAACCAATTGCGGAGTTAAGCAAACATTGAATCTCTCCTTTTTGACTTAGATCATCATCTCATTACAAACCAAATAATGGTATTTGTCTTTCAATGTATTTCACATAATCTTATCGCACTAGATCCCTGATCTGAAATTTTGTCTCACCCAGTATGAACTGCTGATCACGCTCAACTATGTCTTGTAGAAGACTAAACGGGCATTGCAAATATAATCCTGGGGTATTATGCCCAGAGTCGATCCCACAGGGAATAGACGTATCAATTGAGTTTATAAAATACTACTGGTACTTATTCAATTTTCTCAAGACTTTTGAATATAATTTGGTGAGGTTT
>ML366771.1:0-34810 GCA_005239505.1 Nicotiana paniculata
TAACACCAAAGATGAGTAGCCGGTAAAGAAATAGGACCAAATATGGTAAGGAATCATTAAGTGATTCCATTTCTGGGCAAGAATCAAGGGGATGGGGTGATGGTTGATTAGGGTTTGAGAAGAGAAAAGGAGGGAGACGGGAGTGTTTGAGGGAGGCGGGTAGGTGGTAAATGAATTAGGGTTAGAGAGGTGATTAGTTAAAAGGGGGGAGTGATTAGGAGCCGTTGATCTTCAGAGATTAATGACTGGGATCTAAAAGGGGGAATTGGGTCGGGGCTTGGACGGGTAAGGGTTTGTGTTTGATGAGCATGGGTATTGGATATGGGAGTAATTGGTTAGGCTAGGTCCGAAATTAATTTAAGAAAAGGGGCTAGGTTTTAAATACCCAATTCAATCAGTAAAATAATTTATAAACATAACTAATAAATAATAAAAATGTCATTTGTATATGTAAATGATTTAAAATAATTACTTAACATTATAAAAATATAAAAAGCCATTTTGTTGTATAAATAATGTAATTATGTATATATGTGCTATTATTACAAAATTATCGCAATTATAGCCTAAAAATGCAAATATAATTTTAAATAAAATATTTAAAGCTTGATATGAATATAAAGGGTAAAAACTTAGATAATAAATCATAATGAAATTATTTGTGATGCAATTAATAATTATTTATGTAATAAAATGCCGGAATAAATTGATTAAAGGCCTTTAAAAATTATAGAAAATTATTTGTTGATGCTCATGCACTATTTTGAAGGTATATATGTACTTCAAAAAATATATGTGGGAAATATTGGGTATCAACAGCCGACCCTCTTTACCTGTGAAGGATGAAAGAGTTGTCGGGTAAAGATATGATGACCAATTTTGACCGAATAGGGCGATTTGAAAGTTATAGGCCTCCCTCCTTCCGAGCTGCCTACATATCCCTGGTTTTACAGAAATCAGGTCGCGTGTAGTTCTGGATCCATCGGCGGAATAAAAAAATGGAGTTGTTGCCAAAACGGAAAAGGTTCTGAGTAGGATTACTTGGGTTTGAAACGGTTATGGGTGAACGGTCAGGTTTGAAATAATTTGAAGGAACTGGAGCGGGATTTCTCCTATTGGGATAACGGTTACCCACTGGGTCACCTTCAAATCTGCAAAAGTATACTGTGAGCACATATGTATAAATTATTGCGTAAATTTAAACAGGAGGCAAATTCCCTTCGGACCGTGAAGACTGTCTTTGGACGGTGAGGATGATGTCCTTAGACCATAATGTCCCGGGCCATGAGTTGTGCGGTAAGGGATTCGCAGGCCATGAAATGATGTTCTCGGTCCATGAAGATGGTGCCTCCGAACCATTACGCCTTTGAATGTGCAAGTTTGAGAGATCCTCGGGCCACGGCATGATGTATTCCGGCTATGAGGATGGTGCCTTCATACTATGACGCCTTCAGAAAAGTTGGCTATATTTCAGCCCATAAGGTGCAGAGACATGATGCTAAAGGCAACAAGACAGAGCTTAATATTGTGTGAAGTTAAGGGCAGAGTTTAGCCCGAGAGAAGAGAACAATGCAAGAGATATAGTGCTTAGTCTCGTGCGAGGATTTGAGACAGGGCTTAGTCTCATGCAAAGAGAAAACAGTGCTTAGCCTTATGCAAACAGAGAGGCAGGGGTTAGCCTCATGCAAGAATTTAAGATAGGGCTTAGTCTCATGCAAAAAGAAGGCATTGCTTAGCCTTATGCAAACAGAGAGGCAGGGCTTAGCCTCTTGCAAAGATTTGAGACAGGGCTTAGTCTTATGCAAAGAGAAGGCAGAGCTTAGCCTTATGCAAATAGAGAGGCAGTGCTTAGCATCATGAAAATATTTGAGAAAGGGCTTAGTCTCATGAAAAGAGAAGGCAATGCTTAGCCTTATGCAAACAGAGAGGAAGGGCTTAGCCTCATGCAAAGATTTGAGACAGGACTTAATCTCATGCAAAGAGAAGTGCTTAGTCTTATGCAAATAGAGGGGCGAGGCTTAGCCTCATGCAAGAGATTTAAGACAGGGCTTAGTCTTATGCAAAGATAAAAGTAAGAGTGAATTATTCTTAGCTGACAATGTGTTTCGTGCATAGTGATTGTGTTGTTGTGACGACGCTTATCATGATGACATAATCCTACATTCAAAGAAAATTTGTGAGTTTTGCGGAGGGATGTTGGTTCGTGTCTTTTCTTGATCTATTTGCTCCGTTCTATCCAAGGATCCTACTCAAGTTATCAGGGGTAGCATTTGGCTAAAAGTAAAGTTTCTATTCAAAAGCATGCATGTATAGTTTTCAACGACATAGTAATATGCAGTTTAGAAATTAGTTAGATGAAATGGTAACTGTGACATTGTTAGAGACATTGTGACTTCCTCTGCCGTAGAATTTTTAGGGTTCTCCTCAGAATTCTGCCCCAGTTAGCTAGATGAACTTTCTAACCATTTTGTATGTTGCGGTTGGTTGGACTTGCTTCGAAATTTTGAGGGTCCTCATCAAAATTCTACCCCAGTTTCTGATTGTGGGGAAATGGATATTTTATTGATTTGTGACCTAACCCACAGGGCTGCCGACGTATTCCCTCTTAAATGAGAATCAGGTCGATAGTTCAATTTTCATCATATGAAGAAATAGCTTACACATAGTATCTTATGACTGCATCTGAATTGATAGGCTTCAGCGAGATTTCTCCGTCCATATCTACGAGTATGAGTGCTCCTCCTGTCAATACTATGTGAACTATGTGAGCGCCTTGCCAGTTGGGAGAGAATTTCCCTTTGGATTCATCTTGATGTGGAAAGATCCATTTCAACACCAGCTTCCCCGGTGTGAACTGTCTTGGTTTGACCATTTTGTTGAAAACCCTGGGCATTCTATTTTGATAAAGTTGGCCATGACATACTGCATTCATCCTCTTTCCGTCTATGAGGGCTAGTTGCGAATAGCGACTTTTTATCCATTCTGCGTCACTGAGTTCAGCTTCTTGTACGATTCTCAAAGAAAGGATTTCTACCTCGGCGGGAATGACAGCTTTGGTACCATAAACCAGCAGATAGGGAGTTGCTCCGATTGATGTGCGGACTTTGGTACGGTATCCCAGTAAGGCGAATGGTAATTTCTCGTGCCAGTGCTTGTGATTCTCTACCATTGTCCTTAGTATCTTTTTGATGTTTTTGTTGGCGGCTTCTATAGCTCCATTCATATGAGGCCTGTATGCCGTGGAATTCTTGTGCTTGATTTTAAAAGTTTCACACATGTCTCTCATCATATCACTATTGAGATTGGCGGCATTGTAAGTGACGATGGACTCTGGAACCCCAAATCGACAAACAATTCGATCTCGGACGAAATCTGCAACGATCTTCTTGGTCACAGCTTTGTAAGATGCATCTTTAACCCATTTAGTGAAGTAGTCTATGGCCACTAAAATGAACCGGTGCCCATTTGAAGCACTGAGCTCAATTGGGTCGATGACATCCATTCCCCAAGTAGCAAAAGGCCAAGGTGATCTTGTTTCATTAAGCTCGTATGGCGGCACCTATATCATGTCTGCATGTATCTGTCATTGGTAGCATTTCTGAACATAATGTATGTAGTTTGTTTCCATGGTCATTCAAAAGTATCTGGCCCTGAGTATCTTCTTCGCCAAGACAAATCCATTCATATGTGGGCCACAGGTTCTGACATGTATCTCCTCGAGCAATTTGGAAGCCTCTTTTGCATCAACACACCTTAACAATCCTAGATCAGGAGTTCTCCTGTACATGGTTCCTCCACTTTGGAAGAAGTGATTGTACAACCTCTGAAGTGTGTGTTTTTGAGTATGGTTTGCATGCTCCGGCTATTCTCCTTTTGCCAAGTACTCTTTGATGTCGTGGAACCAGGGATTTTCGTCTGTCTCTTCTTCAACGTGAGCACAGTATGCTGGCTGATTATGGATCCTCACAGGAATGGGATCGATGAAATTCTTGTCTGGATGTTGTATCATTGACGACAAGGTGGCTAATGCATCTGCAAATTCATTCTGAATTCTTGAGACATGCTAGAATTCTATCTTTGTGAACCTCTTCTTTATTTCTTATAAATGATGCAAATATGGTAGTATTTGAATTCTTGGTAGCCCACTCTTCTTGTACTTGATTTACCAACATGTCTGAATCAACGATCACTAGCAGTTCCTGAATATTCATATCAACAGCCAGGTTGAGCCCCAATATGCAAGCTTCATATGCCGCCATGTTGTTAGTACATGGGAATCTGAGCTTTGCAGACACCGGATAATGTTGACCGGCTTCTGTTACCAAGATGACTCTGAAACCTACTCCTTTGAAATTCACAGCTCCGTCGAAAAACATTCTCCAACCGTCGCAGGCTTCAACAATGTCTTCTCCTGCAAATGATACCTCTTCGTCAGGAAAATATGTTTTTAGGGGTTCATATTCTCCTCCTACTGGATTTTCAGCAAGATGGTCTGTCAATGCTTGTCCTTTGACTGCTTTTGAGTTACATAGATGATGTCGAACTCACTCAGCAAGATTTGCCACTTGGCCAGCTTCCCAGTAGGCATGGGTTTCTGAAAGATGTACTTCAGGGGATCCATCCTTGATATGAGATAGGTAGTAAAGGCACATAAGTAATGCCTTAGCTTATGAGCTATCCAAGTTAGAGCGCAGCAAGTGTGTTCTATCAGAGAGTACCGTGCTTCATATGGAGTGAACTTCTTACTCAAGTAATATATGGCCTGCTCCTTTCTTCCCGTCTCGTCATGCTGTCCCAGAACATAACCAAAGGCTCCATCTAAAACTGCAAGGTAGAGTAGTAGTGGTCTACCAGGCTCTAGAGGGACTAAGACTGGTGGTGTGGACAGATATTCCTTGATTTTGTCAAAATCCTTTTGACAATCCTCGGTCCAACTGGTTGCGGATTCCTTCTTCAACATTTTGAAAATCAGCTCACATATTACTGTGGATTGTGCTATGAAACGGCTAATGTAGTTTAGACGTCCTAAGAAACTCATTACATCCTTCTTGTTCTTTGGTGGTGGTAATTTCTGGATGGCTTTGACCTTTGACGGATCCAACTCTATTCCTCGGCGACTGACAATGAATTCCAATAACTTTTTGAAAGGAACCCCGAATGCACACTCTGCGGGATTTAACTTTTGATTTTACTTCCGCAGCCGGTCAAAGAATTTCCTCAAATATGTTATGTAATCTGTAGCCTCCTTGTATTTGATGATGACATCATCAACATATTCCTCTATTTCTTTATGAATCATATCATGGAAGATCGTTGTCATAACCCTCATGTGGGTGGCCCCATCATTCTTTAGACCGAATCGAATCATTTTGTAACAATACACTCTCTATGGTGTAATGAAGGCTGTTTTCCATGCGTCTTCTTCGTCCATCCAAATCTGATGATAACCTGTGAAGTAATCTACAAAGGACTGGAGTTCATGCTTGGCGCAATTGTTGATCAGAATATGTATTTGGCAGCGGTAAATCATCCTTGAGACTTGCTCTGTTCAGATCCCGATAATCAAAACAGAATTTGACCTTCCCATCTTTCTTCTTCCTTTAATTTTAGGCTCATGTCTGGCTTGAATTTTCTGAGTTTCTGCTTCACTGGCGGACACATTGGATATATGTAACTTATGAGCCACTGTGGATGTGCTCAACCCTGTCATATAGTTGTATGACCATGCAAAGATATCCTCATATTCTTTCAGGAAGCGAGTGTATTCTTCCTTTTATGTATGTGATAGATGGATTCTTATGTGAGTTTCTTTGACGGTATCGGGATCTCCCAAGTTGACTATCTCGGCCTCGTCCAGGTTGGACTTGGGCTTGTTCTCAAAATCCTCCACTTCTCTGACAATTTCCTCAGGTATTATATCCTCTTCTTCTATTTCTTCTGAATCACTGCCCTTCTGTTGTGTTGTCTCATTACATGTCACAGTCGTTGGTTCATCAAGATAAGAAATAGTAATGTTGTAGGGATGGAGATATGAAAGAAAATAGAATAATAATAAACATCAGGCCATTTAAAATGTCAAACAAAATGATTTCACTAACTCAAATAATGTTTTCAAAATGGAACACTGAAAAATATTATTTAAAACAAAATGCAAAAGAGGAAATCATTTTCAAAAGTAAACAATGCTATCAGCCTTGCTACCCCAGGACTCGTCGGGCCCTTGATGGTTTAGCGGTTCAGTTCTTGAGAGATGCTCCCTCCTCCACTGTCTGGATAGTAAGGCCTTTTTTCTCTTCCTCTTCCTCCTCAACTATCACACAACAATCCATATCATCGTTTTCCAAGAACAAATTCCTCAATGCTGCCAAGGCTTCTTCTTCCTCTGATCCCCATATTATATCGGGCTAATGGAAGGTTTGAATCAGGTGCGGAATGGGTTTCTCAAGAGGGTAGTATGTACCACGCCATGGTAGAGACCAATCATCATATTCTCGCCAGGTATACGGATATCCAAGCCCAAAAGTTTTACCATGACGTTTCAGCTGTATTGGTTTGGTAATGCCTTGGAGTTTCTTCCTAAGTCCTTTGCCGGGTTCATACCCTCCCATGCCAATATGCTCTCTATTTTGTGACTCCACCATTTATACTTCTCAATTTCGTTAACACGCTCGATGCGATGGTAGGTCTCTCCACCTAACTTCCTTTTATTTTCTACCACCGGAACAGTCTAACTGTTGTAAGTGGGGTTGTTTTGGTGAATGCTAGGAGTTTGGGTGTAGTGGTGATCATTGGTTGAATTTTGGGGATCTGGGATAGGCTGAGGAGTATTCTGAGGAGTGTGGTAAGTGGTTTGTGGATATTGAGTCGAGAGATACTGATATTGAGGCGGTGTAGGTACGAGTAAAGTATTTTGAGGATGGGTTGTATATTGGTGGTGTGCGGGAGGATTCTGTGGGCGTTGGTTAGGTGTGTTCTGAGAAGGCACTGGGTTTTGGGTATTTGGATGGTTGATATCAGGGACATTTAGTGTGAGGGATAGTTTTGCCAAGTTACGGACCTGCTCACGCTCACCCTGTAGTTCAAGTATCTTCTGTTCAAGCAGCAAAACCAAATCATTTGGGGCCGGAGTACTCCGGCCATCGGAAGTTTCCACATTCTCAGCATATGCAGTGTTGTCTTTTCTGACGCCACTCAGATCATCCATTTTATCTTTTCCTTTTCCTTTTAGTACACTTGGAGGAGGAGGTGGAGGGCCTCTGAATCTGGTATGGTAAGCTGATGATGCCAGTATGCGCGAACCAACCTTGGGGAATGGGAATAATCAGAAAAAGAAGGGGAAAAAAGGTAACCAAGACAGTGAGAGTTCTGAAAAAAATGCTTGAGTATTTAGACACATATTGCGAGAATGTAAATTCGCGTCCTAATTTGGGAGCCTCATTATGCCCGAGGTAAGCCTAGCGACAAGTAGATTTGGAGAATTTAATGCCAATAATTTCCTCATTTTATTAACGCAATAAATAAGACGAATCTAAAACGACAATAAGGTAAGTCACTAATGGAACTTGGCCTTATTAAATTCGAAAAGCAATTTTACAACAAGTAAACCTAATCTACTTGGTCTTAAAGGGACCTTCTCCAGTCTTGATTCTCTTAGCTCCATCGATCAGGTTCCCTAGGTCGCGCATGTACATCAATAGTTATGCCGTTGCTAGATGTCCATCTTCACTACCCTCAACATTCTATCAGTCTACGACTCTTTTCCTCATTTTCCCTTCCAGCTCCATCAGACCCTGCTCCAGATATTCCAGCCTTTCATTCGACCTAGTAGCTATTTCCCTCTATTCATTGATCAGTTCCATATCAGTCTTGTGTTCCTCTAGATGCTCGGCCTCAGACTCGTGAACTCTTTTGCATAGCCTGTTGTATTTCACCTGTGCTTCAGCAACTTCATCTATGACCTTGTTTCCTCTTCCAATCCCCAGCTCAACTATTCCTGCTATGCTATCTTCTAACCATGATGGATAAAAGTGCACATGCGCTGCGTGATATCGGTCTAGCTCGATGGTTTCCGTTTCAACAATAATCTTCAGCTGCCACATATGTTGAACTCACATTTATATAGGATATCATCATCTTGAAAATACACTATGTAATGACTCATTTTGGAGACTCGCGGTATGAGTTGCTTTCAACCAGCTTGTCTCATGACTCTGATAGGAACGTAGGGGTGTATGCCCCTTAACCCGATCAACACTAAGTGCGGAACATCCCTAGATTTGATGATGAGCTCACTAGTGGGGAACCATTCGAACATCCATTTAACCTGGTCCTTAGTCAAGTTATTAAAATATTGCACCCATTCTGTAGCATTCTCCAATTGAGCAAACCTGTCTAGGGTAAAGGTATGTGATCATTCCACGACCTTTGTGGAAACTCTTGGCGGTATGACCTCTCTGGAGATGTTCTAGCAACCAAATTTGTAGTAGCAAATTATAACCATCTAAGTGTTTAAACCCCTTCTGACAGCGATCCAAGGCCCGATATATGTCTACTATAATCATAGGGATAATAGTATATGTTTGCCCCTCGATTCCCTCCATTAAGGATTTGGTTACCATGGCCAGTCTAGTGTGAATTCTGTCCATTTTTCTTGGAAACACTATCATACCCAAGAAGCAGACGATGAACACAAAAACCCTGCGATGAATCCAACCCAAGAAAGTGATGGAGAGCTCGTTATGAAAGATACGAGAAGATTTGATGTGACCGTATCATTCATAAAGGAAGTCGAAGGGTATGTAGGACTTCTTCAGACACGCCATGTCGTCATTCTTTCTCAAACCCATCATTTTCAAAAACCCTTTGGGAGTGCGATTTTCCGGCGCCAATAAACTGGGACTGTCCCAAGGTAGTCCAGCGAATCCTCCTATTTTCTCCAAAAGAGGGGTCATTTCTATGTTGACAAAATGGAACATGACCCTTTCTCCGTCCCAGAACATAGTGGCAGCTTCGATCAACATGTTGTTTGGTTGGATATCTAATAAGGAAGGTAGGTTTCCAAGGACTCTTTTCACATGGTTTTTATCGCTTGACGGAAGGTCTTCCAACTAATCTAGCAACAATGGTGGTATGTTACGGACCATGCCAAACTTGGGAACTTCGTGCCTCATTTTCTGCAAAACAAATAAGGTTAGACCCTTTCCCCCTCCAGATGCGACTATTTATACATTAACGATTAGCATATTGGCACTTATTTCTCCAAATTAATGCATAGATCATGGTTGCGTCCTTGGGATTATGGAAACCCCGGTGGACTTTGGACAAGGCTTTTCTTAAAGGGTTATTATGTGGACAACATATTAACCCAGGCTAGGTTTGACCATGATGCATGTAAAGTTATAATCAAAGTAAGGTTTCTATAGAGGTCTAGATTGGTAACCTCAAGCGGACAACTTAAGGGGGAAAGGCACGGAATAGTCGACTGCACAGCTGATCGACTAGTTTTACCTCAAATAAGCCTTTCCAAATTCAAAAGGGTGATATATAGGAAGAGTGCAGACACTCATCAAGTGTTTCTATGGTTTTAATTACGCACGAGTGGAATATGATGTTGAGAATGATTTATGCAAAAAGAAAATAGCATGTTGTCATGTATTTGCACGATGGAAAATGATAAATGCGGTATTTAATAATTGTAAAGGCGTTTACGAAAGAAAACAAGGAGACTAGTCAGTTTCCATAGTAAAGAGTAATAAAACAGGAAAAATAAACCGTAAATGGCTAAAGATAGGCAAATAAATTCACATAAAGTAGGAAAGGGAAAAGGTATGCGAGTATTTAACGGAATAATAAAGGCATGCTTAAAGACTAATTCACAAAATCAGGTTCGTTATGGTAAGAGCCTAAAAATATCCCCAGCAGAGTCGCCATGCTGTCGTGCCCCCTTTTTTCTCGCAAAATTGGGTTTCGATGTTTTTGGGACAACTCCCCTATTTAGGGATGGGTTTGGAATTGAAAGAGTCGCCACCTAACTGAATAAGGCGCGTTAGGGCACCTAGAGCAATTAACTCATATAACCAGTTTACATCACCAGAGATCGGGTAAGGGCTCAAATTACCTTAAGGGGAAGATGTTAGGCACCCCTCGAGGTCCACAATGGTGGGTCCCGGCCAAACTTAAATTAAGCGAATTAGTCTAAAAAGGAAAGAAGAAAAAATTTGGACAAATACCATATTAAATTTATTTTAAACTGGAGTATAGGGAGGGGGTCCTAAAATTTTTAGCCTATAGGATCATTCCATGCAATACTTTGTAACTCGCTCAAGTCGGGGTGTTACTCATAGCATTAGGGCACGGACTATCATCTCTTTACTACCCCATTACTATCTTTAAGTTGTTACTTAAGCGTTCTAGTAGTTTCTAGATCGTTCCTTATGCGTGCGCTACCCGTCCCTTACTCATCGTCCTGGAGGTATTAGGACCTCTATTTGGGATAGTTCTAGACCAACCTATATTACATAAAAATGTAAAATCTAGGCGAAAAACAAAAAATAAATAGGACTTTCAGATAAAGAACAAGTATGGGCTCACATTGACCTCCGCACATAGACAACAAAAGCACGCAATTGAATCAGCAAACTTTATCAACTTTGATATCCTAAAGGCAGGATATCTATGTGGAAAAAACATAATGCAGAGAAAATCTTATTAAGGCGAGCATTAAAACCTATTTTTTTGCCTACTGATTTTATTCAGCATGAATCTTGGCACTTCAGGCAGTAATATGTCACAATTATAAACCCAGAATCATTATTAAGTCCTACAAATATATTGCTTAAGTGATTGATAGTAACAAGTGAATTCAGAATCGACCAACAGGATCCTATAGGCATGATTTCTACGAGCTTATTAATTACAGGCATATAGACATGATTTCTAGGTGTAGCACCGATTTTAATCTATAGAGATAGGTTTTATTCCTTTTTTAATCCTATAGGCATGCTTTCTAATTGCAGAATTGACTTAAACCTTATAGGCATAATTTCTATTGCTGGATTGATTTAAACCCTATAGGCAGGATCTCTAAATTTAAAACTGATTTTTAGTCCTATAGGCATGATATCTATTAACTGGAGATGGGCAGAATTTAAACAGATTGCCAGGAAAGATAATTATCTCAAACAACAAAATCCTATAGGCATGATTGCTAATGCATATTTCTTGAAAACATGTATAGACTATGAACGGGATTTCTAATGTACAGAATTACACGAAAGTCATATAAGCAGGATCTCTAGTATGCAAATGTAAAACACAGAATCAAAATGATCATGAAAGTCCTATAGGCAGGATTTCTAAACACAGTATAGTGCTCACATAGTTTAATCAGCATAATTAAATCCTATATGCAGGATTTCTACCCAGTTTTAACAAAAGTATAAGTAAAACCCCCCAGCTTCACTAATATCCCCAAATTTGTTATTACAGAGTTATTACAGCCCAGAATAGCAAATGAATTACATAATGGTAATAGTTACACTATAGAGAGCATTCATAGGCCCAAATAAACCTGGGAACCAGGCCTTCCACCATAACAACAGTACATCATAGGGATTTATAGCACATTAGAACCAGGTTTCCAGTGTGTCAAAGTTCCCAAGGGCCTCAGGGGACCCAGGGCAATGCTCACACTAGAACTACACATTTAGAAGATAGTTCATAAGAAATTGGAAAATCAGTCCCCAGTGTGTCATAGTTCAAAGGAGTTTCATGTGGACCATAGGCAGTGCTCACACTAGGGTTGTTGAGAACCTAAATGACCAGGAGTGGGGTTTTAAAATCATTACACAAAAAGGAAACGGGTAGGTTTTAAAATAGTTGAATTTCAGAAGAATCAGGATTTAGAACATAGAGTTGCAGGCAGAACTGCACCAAGAAAACAAATAGAATTCATGCTTAAAACACACAGCTCACATAAATTGAATTCTAGTGAAGTTAAATATTTAGACTAGTACTTATCATAGAAGCAGTTAGGCAAAACCATTGAGTTTGCCAGATACATGAAATAAACAGACACGGCAGGGGATTTAAGCAAGAAGTTGACTGATGACATACTCATGCTGTTCAAAGCTTAGAATAGATATAGAATTAACAAACAGTGCATGAAACAAATTGAACCTTAGACTAACCTATGAGAGGATTCATATTATTCGAAATAACTTAGTCTTAAGTTACCAGTGTTACTAAATGAGATCATATAATCATATGAAATACAGAATCATACTGGGAACTGATACAGGCTAGTCAAGCAAAGTGTAAAGCATGAAATTGCAAAGGTTAGGGCATACCAGTTAAGTAAGAAAATAAGCAAGTACACCACAGCAAGGAAATCCAAGAATAACTTGGCCTTGGCTTTCAGCCGGCCAAAACAAGAGACACTTAGCACAGAAATCAGAACACCAGGGAACAAAATATAGCTAAGTTTTAGTTAGAATAAGAGAGTTCGAGTCTCTAAGGGGAGAGGGAGAAGGGGTTTAAATAGTAATCAATTAGGCAGATAAATAAGGTAATAAATCAATCGTATATAAATAAGGAATGAAAATAATTCTAGAATTAATTGAAGTCAGGTTCAATCAATTAGCAGAACATAACAGTGTATAATCAGGCATGTACTACTTATATTAAGGAAAGTATTACACATAATCAATCAACAGCCATATGTTGGATCAAATAAGGTGAGTAAACAATGAGAACAAAGTAAATCGAACAAAATAAGGAAATATCAGTACTACACGAGAAAGGAAAGATTAAAATCTCAGTAAGAGATTTCAAAACCTTAATTTTGGGGTAAACCATAAAATCAACGGAGAAAACAAGGTACATAAGATAGACAAGAGAATATTCAAAAAGGTAACACATAAAATCAGCACAATAATCACATAATGAACCTGGAGAGTAGTTTTAAAAGATAATAGAATCGTCCTAAGATCTGAAAAACCTTCATTTTAGGTAAACACAAATTGGTAGAGCAATATAGGAAAAGCATCGTCTATTTTAATAAGAGCGCATAGACGGAGAATTATTAAAGAAAAACATAAGATTAAACCAAATATGGTCCAATTAAAGAGGGTTAAAACCTAGTTTTAGGTAAGTAAAGATTTAACGAAAAATAGGCTGATTGATGAGTAACAAAGTAAATATAGACGAACAATAATATTAAAAAAACTAAAATTAAACCAAATCGGGTTCAAACCAAACACTGAAAACCCTAACTGAAAGATAAGAAAATATTCGTACTCACAGAGGTTGGGATAAACACAGCCGGAAATAAACAACAGATAAGAGGTTTTGAACCAGATTTGGTTCGAATCTCTTAAGATCTGCTTGCCATTTGAGGCAAGCAAGTCAAGTAACACCAAAGATGAGTAGCCGGTAAAGAAATATGACCAAATATGCTAAGGAATCATTAAGAGATTCCAATTCTGGGCAGGAAACAAGGGCAAATGGGGTGACGATGGATTAGGGTTTGAGAAGAGAAAGGGAGGGAGACGAGAGTGTTTGAGGGCGGCGGGTAGGTGGTAAATGAATTAGGGTTAGAGAGGTGATTAGTTAAAAGGGGGTAGTGATTAGCAGTCGTTGATGAGATCAACGGTTGGGATCTAAAAGGGGAAATTGGGTCGGGGCTTGGACGGGTATGGATTTCGGTTTGACGGAAATAGGTATTGGATATGGAGGTAATTGGTTAGGCTAGGTCCGAAATTAATTTAAGAAAAGGGGCTAGGTTTTAAATACCCAATTAAATCAGTAAAATAATTAATAAATAATAAAAATGTCATATATATGAAAATGATTTAAAATAATTAATAAACATTATAAAAATATAAAAAGCTATTTTTCTGTATAAATAATATAATTATGCATATATGTGCTATTATTGCAAAATTATCGTAATTATAGCCTAAAGATGCAAATATAATTATAAATAAAATGTTTAAAGCTTGATATGAATATAAATGGTAAAAAATTAGATAATAAATCATAATGAAATTATTTGTGATGCAATTAATAATTATATATGTAATAAAACGCATGATAAATTGATTAAAAGCTTTTAAAAATTATAGAAAATTATGAAAAAATACTTGTTGATGCTCATGCACTATTTTAAAAGAATATATGTATTTAAAAAAAAAAAAATATATATATATATATATATATATATATATATATTTTTTTTTAAATACATATATTCTTTTAAAATAGTGCATGAGCATCAACAAGTATTTTTTCATAATTTTCTATAATTTTTAAAANGACATCTGACCCTGGGAATTATGTTATAAGATATGTATTGAGGTGACATACATGCTAGGTGACAAGCGTATGGCGTGCACCAGAGAAATCATGATTCTAGTTGACTATTAGACTGTGACCAGACTTATTTTGTTGTTATATCTCATTACATCTAATGTTCTCCCTACTTGTTTGATTATATGAGCTGTAAATCATGTTAGAAATCATGTTTAGGATATGTGCTTATTTGATTGAGACCTAATGAGCTTATTTTTTCCGTTTTGAGTTATATGCTTTAACTGCAATTATACACTCAGTCATGGTTCATCATTTGCATATCATATCTCAGTCTCTATTTATCATTCACTATTACATCACATGTTATCATTGTTTGGGCTGAGTGGTATGAGGTTTGTGAGCCCATGAGAATTGAGAGGTTGATGATTGGGGTGGGCCTGAGGGCCATGTGGTAAGTGTTATTGTGGATCGGGCTGAACTCCATGGCATGCCATATTGGCTTTATTACTATTATTATTATTATGGATCGGGTTGCACGCCGCATCAGACCTTATTGGTTTATTTATTATTATGGATTGGGCTGCATGCCGCAATAGGCCTTATAGGATTTATATTAGCACTTGGTTAGGACTGCCTCTCCGAAATTTGACATAGCAGCAATGAGCGCATGCACAATATATATATATATATATATATATATATATATATATATATATATATATACACGTACTTTAGAGAGGGGCTTATGAGTCAGGCACCTATACAGTGCTGATTGATTGTGCGTGTGAGATGGAATGAGCAAATGAGACAGACAACTTGAGTATGTTGAGGGCGTGAGTGAATATTACCGTGAAATCATTCAATTGGGATGCATATTGGGCATGTGGGCATAGAGATGCATTCTTTCTCATGCTATATGGTATTTTGACATTCATGATTTGACATGTAGGAATTGAGATGTGTATTCCTTATGCTAGACGGTATATGGTAATTGATGACTTGACATGCATATTAACATGTAGGAATAGAGATGTACTTACCCCCATGCTTTCTAATAATGAAATATCTTATATATTGTTGAATGTTTGGAAAAAATCACAGTATTATGATATACTCATCTTTTGGTGATTCTGGTGAAAGATTTGGGTTTTACTGTTGTACTTGAAAAGCATGTCTATTTTTCCGTAACTGTGAACGAGCTGAGCATAATATCTTTAGAGTTATTACTTGTACTGCTTTCATTATATTGGTACGAGTTGTTCTTGGCTATTGGTGTTGGACTTTAACCGTTTTTCCGAGTTCGTCACTAATTTCAACCTAGGGTTAGGTTTGTTACTTATTGAGTATACGGGGTCGGTTGTACTCATACTACACTTCTGCACCTTGCATGCAGATTTTGGAGCTCACGTTGCTGTGTATTGAGGGATCTGGCATTGAAGATGTATATGCGTTCCGGTTATAGCTGCCCTTTGTTCTTTGTAACTTCAGATTTATAAATTTGATTATCTATAAGTCGAATAGAGATGTATTTATTCCATACCATCTTTGTAAACACTAAGTCTTAGAAGCTCATGATTTGTACTACCAGCCCTTAGGTTATTTTATAAAAGTTCAGTTATTTCATCATTTATTTTCTCTGTAAATCTCATTTGAATTGGATTATTGTTAATTGTCTTACATAGAGGGATAGGTTAGGTTCCATCACGACTAGTTGAATTTTAGGCAGTGACAAGTTGTATGATAGTTCTAGGTTCCTAGGTTTTACGACTCATGATCAAGTGACTAGAAGAGTCTAGCGAATCGGTATGATGACGTCTATACCTATCTTTGAGAGGCTACAGGGAATTTAGGATAAACATTCCATCTTTCTTTCCTTATAATGCGACATTGATTCAAATTGAAACGTGTCTCTTTGAATTCCTTCCACTCACTCGTATGCTATCTGAGCGCTCAGTATCGATTGTGCACCGATGGCTTGTGATTCCATGGATAAGGTGCGAGATCTATTTTTTTGTGTTTTGGTGATGGGCTAGTCTTGAGCACTTGAGGCCAGGTTTAGACCACAACTTAGGATTGGTAGTTTCAATTGTATAAGCATATGCTTTTGTACTTATATGTCCGGCAGTGTCCTAGGAGTGGGGCTTACAGCATGGTAAGTGGTTGGATGGTTATATGATGAGTGTGATGTGACTGCGGAATGTGTTCAGATGGCTTGGACTGGGCGTGAATTGTTTGCTTGGGATGTAAAGAGGACCATTGGGAGCTTGATTTCTGTCTTGATGTGTTGTATGGTTTTGAGTTGTGAGGATGTCGAGATATCTTTCAGATGTACATTTGTGGAACGAAGTAGATTCTCCTTGTTGATGAGTTCAAACTTGAGAAGATAAAGTGATTGCGTAGTAGTTGTGAGTTCGAGGCTAGATAGGCGGGTTATCACCTGCAAGGTAATCTACACATATGTGATCCTTATGATGTTGTGTGGAGAGCTTCTTTCTACCTGTGGGTTATATGTGTTTGGTTTTGAATTTGGATTAGTTGAGAAATTTGACATGACTGTCACGAGGATGAATGCGAACTTAGTAGATGGTTTGAGGTATTTTATGGTTTTTGTTGCATGAGCTTGTGAAGAATTTAGTTGAAAGTCAGTGCGGGATTATGGCAGTAATAGAGTATGAGTATTGTGAGTTATCAGATGTTTTGTTCTATGGCCTTGATCCAAGTAGGAATCTACCATCGACGATATGATTGCATGGTCATGTGTTGTACTGGTTTCGGTTTGATGCATACTTATGATAAGTTATGAATTGCAGAGGTTGAGATCGAGGATGACTCACGTAAGGAAATTTCTGGATACGAGTTATATTACACCTTATGGGTATATGGAAATCATAGAATGATTGGAGTTGTTATTCGTGATGGATGTTGTGCGCATGGAGTATGAATTTACCCGGTTGCGTTAAGTCGGGGTTACTTGGTGTTGTTGTGCTAATGTAGCATTAGGTCATTCACCTCGTTTGGGAGGTGCAATTAAGATTTGAGTAGAGTGGACGAATCTCGAGAAGGTTCTAAAGAGCTCAAGATTCATATGTGGCATTTGAGAATTTTCCGGACTTATATATGGTGAAGATCTGAGGTTTGCATTGGATGGTATCGGTTCTCGCGGTATTTCTATATCATTATGGATTCTATATTTCAGTATTAGAAAGATTAAGGAAATGACTTCAGATTCACATAAGATCACTTCAGAGTGAGTATCTCAGATGTCTGATCTGACTATTCCAGATTCGCGCCGCGTTGGTCCCACTGAAGGAAAGGTTCTCCTTAGTCCCGTCTCCATTCATAGGGCTCGAATTCGAAACCTCTACTTAGGGTGAGATCTATCCATGCCACCACACTCTTTTGTGGTTATTCATACATTATCTGTCTTCATCTCCTCACATGAACTTTTAGAAAAGGAATTTGACCGAGACACTTAAATGGAGCAAGATGGATAGTGAGAGCCTGACTGCACATGACTTGCTTAGGATTGACGTGTAATTTTGTTGTGTAATGGAGGGAAAAACTAGGTTTTAGATTTATGGTGCAGAATGTAAGAAACCTGCATCTTATACCTGTTGAAATTGTCAATGTGATCCTAGGAAAGGAGAATACTTATAAACTTGGTACAGATGGTGATTGTAATGGAAATGCAGAGATGGTATGCTTCCAGTTTCTATCAGAATTACAGTATATTCAGCAGACTCAAAAGGGTCGAATTAGGGGTAGTATGTCTCTCCATAAGCAAATGGATGAGATTAACTCTTCCTCAAACCAACACTTAGCTACTACCTTAACAATAACAACTTTTAATCCTAGGAAAGGAGAATACTTATAAACTTGGTACAGATGGTGATTGTAATGGAAATGCAGAGATGGTATGCTTATAATATCCAAGCCCTTCTGCAATGACAACACTTATATTTTGTAGGGGATTAAAAGTTGTTATTGTTAAGGTAGTAGCTAAGTGTTGGTTTGAGGAAGAGTTAATCTCATCCATTTGCTTATGGAGAGACATACTACCCCTAATTCGACCCTTTTGAGTCTGCTGAATATACTGTAATTCTGATAGAAACTGGACATAGTCCAAATGTAGCTGACATTTAGAAGGCTGAAAGATTATGTGTTATTTTTCAGGAATAGCATGTTCTATAGTTAGAAATTTCTTTGTTAGAGGCTGAGGAAGTCCTCCTTGTCCTATGAATCCTACTGCCTTGAGAAATGAATAATCTGCACTGAATCATTTCTACTGATAGTTTATTTGACCAAGCTACAACTTCAATGTCCAACAGGAAGAGAAAGCAACTGGAGGCTGCTACAGTTTATTGGTTTAGGTAATCCAAGAAAAGCTGAAAGAAGCAAAAGGAATTCAAAGTCATCCTCATCGTCTTCATTCTTCGTTTCTCCATCACCATCACCATCACCATCACCCTCCTTTCTTTCACCTGCAATTTCTCCATCAGAGTCGCTGTGTTTTTGAATCCTATTCCATCTCGAGTGTCACCACCAACTCCAGTTGATCCACCAGTACTTCCCAGGAAATATTATTTGTGACAGGTGAATTATTATCATTTTTCAAGGGGATGTCCAAAACATTGAACATGGGGGGCACGAAGAAATGAATTAATTGCATAATACACAGTGACTACACCTACTTGTAATGTGGATCTGCATTTATGTTGGAGAATTTGTATTCAGGTGAACCATGTCTCCTGCGAGCACAACTTTAAAGTGCGAAATTTTTTTCCCTTGGTTGTCTATCTTCTTTAATTCCACTAGACATGAACGCGTTTGATATTGGTTAGTCAACTACATATGTTTGTGAACTGGGAAGAAATTCACTAGGAAGCAGCAATCTAAGTTGATCGCCTTCTGGAGAAGATTACCTCGTCAAAGCCCAGTATTATCCAGGAATGTTTGTGTACTGGCCTAGACGAGGTATACATGGTCAGATATCCGATTTAATTACAAGGATCTTGACTTATAGTTTTCACAATAGCAAGATAAACGGAGCAACCCTATCGTTTAACAGAATGAGAGAAGAAAAGTTCCTCTTGAACTTGCACAAATGAGAATTTTTACCTCTGTCTAGGTCGTATACGGAAATTATGATAAGAGTATGACAATTCCAATTCTTAGTGACTAAAATAATGTCAAAGTACATTGACCTTGAGTGTCCTCATTTTGCTTACTGTGAAATGGTCTGCTTTGCTTCACAAAAAAAAGAACGACTTTTTACCAGCATCATGTCCTCAGCAGTCCTTCAATCATATGTACACCAAATCCAGTTTCTCCTCAATGATTTCCCAGTTTGTCTTAGTGTCACCAATCCATGCACAACAGAATGTTGTGCAGGGAGCCTTATATCCGAAGACTAGAAAGCTCAAGACGTTTCTCTTCTTTCTTCGAAAGCAGAAAAGTACTCCTCAAAACTAGTCCATTCACATGCATATTTCACGTATTTTGTTGTGCTTGAATACGTGTACGACTGTACAAATCTAAGGTATCCTTATGATTGGAATCCAAGCAGAGGGCTGCTTCACAATCCTGGAGAGCACGTGAGAAATCAGTCATTGACTCGTGGAATGCTGCTCGAAGATTAAGCATTTGCAAGTCAGGTTTGAAAGAAATGGCTCCTGTAAGCTCCTCCACAGCCTCAGTCTCCCTCTGGTCATCCATGAGCACTGTTGCATGCAAGAGTCAAATGTCAGTTCGGACAAGGCAACAAAAATTGCTAAACTCGCAGCTGACAAGGCAATAAAAATGCTTAACTCGCGGCTAACAAGGCAACAACAACTTTTTTTTGTTTTTTTGAAAAGGTAAGGTAATAAGGCATCAACAAGTGCTAAACTCACGGCTGAGGCCTCAATCTATAAGGCAGAGGGGCTCAACCTGACCAGTTGGGAACTTTTGTCCTCCTAGTTTCATGTTGGTTTGTACAAGAACTTTAGGGAAATGTAGCACAATGCTTTCATCCATTTTTCTTCCAACAGTGCGAGCAAATTAATCTTTCAGCTCAAACCATCAAATATATACAGAAGCATCATATTATGTACTAAATCAGCTAATAAATCTCCCTGCAGGGAGATCGTAAATTTAAAGTAATTGAACTTATTCGACAGGACTAAAGTTACTTTGCTGAAGCCATTCATGAAGAGTCTAGACTACTATTTGATTTGACTGAACCAAAACTCTCAACTTTACTGTAAAGGTTATCATACTTCATCAGTAGCATTTTACCATTCACAAACAAATGCCAATGAAAAGAATTTTGATAGCATAAAGTAGATTGTCCTTGTGTCAGAAAATGCAATATTTCAAAAGGCTGTTGTAACCATTTGATAGGCCAAGCTCAAAAAGAAGAGCAGCTTGCATTTGGGGAGAATTTCGGAACAGTATTAGACTAAAGCTGGGCAACAGGAGAATATGTATTTGATAAGCAGCCGGAGGCCTGACACCAAAAGGAATTCTCCCATATTGGTACAGGCTTATCACAACTAAAGATTGTACAATTGCAGAATGTTACTCAGATTATGGATGGAACCTGCAGTTTAGAAGGAATTCAAATGATAGAGAAATTGAGGATATCAGCTTTTTGCTGCAGAAACTGGAAAAAATGGTATTAGAGGATGACGTGAAATATTATATACTTTGGATTGGTAGCAAGGATGGGAGATTTACTGTTAAATAATATGCAATAAGATAATCTACAGACACGGGAAAGAAGAAGATCATTGACCATGGAAAATGATTTGGAACACTAAGACACCTCCAAAAATAGCATGTGGTTGCAACACATGAAGCCTGTTTGACACAAGATAATATGCCAAGAAGGGATTTTAAACTGTTTCATAGATGCTTCCTACATGATTCCAACGGATCAGTTAACCACCTATGACAAGCAAACATGGCAAATATGGATAGTGTTTTTAAACATATTTGGAGTCCAACTGGTGATGCCAAAGAAGATTTTCATTTTCAAGCCAAGTCCACAAGCAACAACGATTGCTTCCTCTTTGTGATACCCTTTTAGGTTACACCAGGAATTTATGTCACAATTAGTAATAAAACCCAAGATAAGATTCTCCTAAAATATAATCATAGTGGAACTCTACTTTAAACTCACATAACAAGTTTTATTCATCATCCTACAGTCAGATCTTTAGTCAGAATTTTAGTAAGCTCTTCCTGAACAATAAAATTAGGTAACAAGCAAGGGTTATAATGTGATAATATACCTGCAGCCCTGTATCTATATGGGTATGTCCTTAGAGGATCCAATTGTGTAGCCATGCTGAGATCATTATTTGCCATGTCGCGATCACAATACTCTGACCTTTTCTCATAAGCTGATGCCTTGTTCTGAGCCTTGTGTATCAGCTTTGTCATTTCCTCGTAAGCAGCTTTCCTATCATTTTTGAGATGATATACACGCGCTAGCCCTTGGTGAGCTCTTGTGTGCTTTATCTCGAGGGCGCTAACATAGCAATCTGCTGCAAGGTCCAGCTTATTGCAATCCACGTAAATACTTCCTAGATTATTTAATGCCTGCCAAGACCACATAACATGAATAAATTTATCTACAGAAGCAACGCCAAGAGAACTAGATTAGAGAATTGACCCACTTGTCCTTTGCGAAGACCATCTGAAGGACATTTAAGTGCTTCCTCCAACAGTTGGATGACATAAGATGAAGATTCAGAATCCAGAGTTGTATCGGCTAGAGCATATGCTTTAAGGAAAAAGGCCTCGAATGACCTTTGGATAGAAATCGATTCCTCAGCTTTGGCAAGTGCTTCTTCACGATGTCCAGTGTCATATAATATCCATCCTTCATACACAAGCTTTTCATATTTGGAGGTGGAATGATTCCGGGCGAGGCGCAAACTGCGCATTGCGGCTTTTTGACAATTCAACCTGCACGTAAAAGGTATTAGGTAAACCTAAGTAACAGGATGTGCTTATATCAAATAATTTATGGAAATCAGAACAGCATGGAATGTTAACCCATGATAAGGCTTTTCTATCTAAGAATGACAGTATATTTCCAGCCAGACCCCAAAATTTACTTACACATATGTCGACTCAATCCAACTAAGGATAATTATCAAAGAGTTGTTTCATGCATTATCCATTTCAATTTTCAGTAACATGGGTCTTACAACTTAAAGCCGGATTTAATGTGTTACAATTAGTAATCAGGTTCTTTGATTATAAAGTAACTTATGTGACAAAAAGAATATGGTTTACAGATCGCCAGAAAAAGTCAATGACCGGTCTTTACCTTTTTTATTTGCATTCAGAAAAAAAAAAGTTGAGGCTAGAATCAGGACTCAGAGACACTAGGAACTGTTGCATAAGGTTGCATCAAAAATCAAAAGGTAATATGTCTCAAAAAATTACCGCAATAGGAGAAGAGATTGCCTGAAGCGCAGAACACTCCTCCCAGGATCATTTATGAGCATCTGATGTATAACAGCCAATGAACCAATATCATCAACAAATGACCATCGATCATAGAGTTGCATCCAGCAATCTGCAGGACTCCATGGTTGAACGTGCTGACTGAGGAGCTCCACCAGGTGGTCAGCTCTCATTTTCCCATGAAACATCATAAAGTTTGGCTCTAGAGTCAACAATGCACGGATATCTCTTATAGCAGATTGGTAATCTTCAAGTGCAATAAAGCACCAAGCCCGCAATTCAATGCAGTCTGGAGAGACCTTAAAATCAACAATCCTATTTATCTCTGCGACAGCAGCCTCAATCTGGCTGTCTTCTACCATTGCAATGGCTCTGTATTTGTATGGAAAAGAAAGGGTAGGATCCAATCTGGTGGCATCATTAACATCCAAAATCTTTTGTTTGCCTAAGCTGTACAAAGACCTCTCTTGGTACATCCACCCCGTAGGTTTATACTTTGTAATAATATCATTAATTAGCTCATAAGCTAAGAACCTCTGTCCCTGCTTGAGTTTAGTTCGTGCAACACCTACTATTGAATAAATATTACCAGACTCAATAGCCATCTCAAAACAACGTTGAGCTTCTTTGTAATCCTTCCTTTCAAGCAATACACAACCCAGTTGATGCAAAGCGAGTGCCTTCTGCCATCTTTCGCTAGCACACTCCTTTAATCTCTCCAACAACATAACTGTAACTTTGGACATCATGTTATCTTCGATTGCTACCTGGCTAAGGAAATAATATAACAGAAAAGAAGCTTGCCCAACTGAGGTGAGTCTCTCCCTAGCCTCAGAGCTACAAAATGTGTTGAGAACCTTTGGATTATATAAATAACCTGGAAGCTCTCTTAGCATCAGCTGCAAGCAAGACGCCACGAGCAGATGTGCTCTCTCCTCCAGAGCATAATCAATAAGAACCAATGCCTCATCGATATCGGAAAGCAAAGACGCCAAGTAACAATCACAAGCAGATTTCATTTCCTCACAACAGAATCTATTTGCAAATGAAAGAAGCTCCAGAAGTACATTGGGTGAGCAAGAATCTAATCTTCTAGTCCTAGTAAAGAAATCTACAGCTCTCATTCCGTCCGCAGATATACCAACGTGTGTAAAATCAATTCTTTGCTTATCAGACTCAATGAAATCACCATACAACATTGATTTTAATGGAGCAGAGAGAGCTGCAATTTTACCTCGAATACAGTTGACTTCCTCATTGCCTATGCAGAAGCAAACAAGCCCATCCTCTTCTGATTCTGAGGTGAGGAAATTATTCCCAAAATGAGAGATCTCATTAGAACATAGGCAATGATCAAAAACAGAATTGGGATCATAGCCATGTAGCAAAGCAGCGTTGGGGCATTCAACAACTCTTCCAATACAATCCAAAGCTGATGATCCAACTAACTCATCCTCTCTCCTTTCAAACCTCAACCAAGCTGACAAAACCACCTTGGAATGCACATCAACCGCATGTTGACGAGCGGATTGAAGACACCTTCGCAGCAACTTTGGATCACCAAGGCTGCACAAGAGTGCATACTTCTCTAAATAAGCCAAAGATTTATCAAAATCTTGGGTCATCTGGATTTTGCGGTAAAGCTCAGCCAAAGATTCAACAAAATCAACAGATTTGAGACAAAGCTCAACTGGGGGTTCAAAAGAATCGGTTCTTGGAAGACCATAAGGAAGAAAAGCCTCAGCTGTTGAAAGGGAAATAGAATCAGCAGATTCTTGCAAAATGGAGTTGATTGTAGGCAAGTGGAGCTTGGAAATAGGAAAAGGGAAAGGAAAAGGAAAAGGGTTGCTAGTGGAAGTTTCAGAAGGTGGGTTGTAAGCATGGACTTGAGCAGTCTTACAACGGTCTTTGAGCTTGAAGCCCCGCATAGTGTACTGACGGATGAGACTCACAAATCTTGATTTCCAAATGTTTCTCTCTTCATTACTGTCTGTACAAGTAGACATGAATCTAATAACGAATTTAATTGACTGTTTCACCTTTTGCCCTGCATATATCACCACCTACAAATAAGGGGGTTACGGGGGTGGGTGATAGATATGCAGGTTAGGTTCAAGGTTCAACTATGGCGTGATTTGTTGTACATACACTTTCATCTCACTTGTGATTTGTGAACATGAAAAAAGAAAAGGATTTAATAGTTTTATGGAGGATGTATCTAATCCATTATGTATATGTTTTGTTTTATTTCTTTTTTGAAAAAATAATGCCAGCTCGTCACATCACTCTATCAGGCTGCGTGTGTGAGTACATTTATATTGTGTTTCTGCTTTTTCTTTAAATCTTTTTTCCTTTTTCTTTTTTGGATTTATTACTTATTTCTGATAGGTATGAAGTTCGAGTATTAGGGCAAAATGTTAGTTGGTTTCATAATTGCTCACCGATAGTCTTAGTAGCGCACATGTCCTTTTATATTCTTAGATTTTTATTGGCATTATGTGGCTTTATTTGCCGCAGGTATTGTATTCATTTAACTCCCTCTTTTTCTTCTCTCTTCCTTTCTTTCTTTTCTCCTGCTTCTCCCTCTTCTTCTTCTTCTTCTTCTTTTATTTTCACTATTTTCGAGTTGATGGTCTATTAAAAATAGTTTTTTTAATTATATTAGGTAGGGATAAGATATGCGTACAGATTATCCTTTACAAACCCTAGTTGTTGGGAACATATTGAGTTTGTTATTGTTGTAGTAGTTAAAATTATCTTATGAGAGTTAAACGAATTTAAAAAGAAAATTTACGTGTCTAAGAAGATAACTAATAAAGTATTAAATGTTAGTACTAAGTAGAAGTCTTCATCTTTCTGCATCATTAATGGAATCTTGCCTTTCGTCAAGAAAGACATGGACCATTGTATTTAATTACAACTTCAAATATAGTTTTTACTTTCCATCCAAAAACGTATGCCTTCCGATATTCGGTTCACATCTTAATCAAGTCAACTTCTGATACATATCCTAATTTTCCTTTCTTGTTTGAGGATCCATTATGTTCTTTACGTAAAAATGTTAATTTGTTGTTTCTATGAAAGTTTAATAATGAGTATGCAGATGCAATTAAATGGGTCACGAGTTCTTCAACTACAGTTACACTACTTCTGGAGAAAATCTATTCACACTCTATATCTACATGTCTACAGTAAATCAAAATACTTTTAAGAGTTGTAATTAAAGTGAAAATGTATATTTGTATCGGGTAAATTTGGTTTATATTAAATGCTCGAATGATTACATAATACTTGGAACCGTAGACAGACGGGAGATGAAGGGAGTGAAAACAAAGACCGAGGACAACAACTTCGGTTGGTATAAGGTAGATCCCGAAGAGAACACGATCAATGTTTGTCACCAGATGACATTTAATGAAAACTATTCCTCAAAATTAAATATGCAACCGTTGCAAAGAATTTTGGCATTTATGGTCTGTCATTACATATTCATCAATGACCCCCATTTATTATCATTTAAGAGGTGCTTGATCCTAGAATCTTGTTCTCAAGGTATAGCTATAAATAGGGGCCTCAAAAACCATTGTAGACACAAAATCGCTAGCAAAACTTAAGCTACATTTTATTCTTTAAGCTAAGTAAGACAACTTTATTTTCTGTCTAGTATTGTTCTTATCGCTCCCCTCTAAAGCCTTGCTCCTCGAAGTAGGCTTGTGATTTCTTTTGATTTCAACGCTAAGTCTTATTTTTCATTTAGTTTATTTATCATTTTGAGATAAATCAGTTCGCTCATCTATAAATCACGCAACACATTCAATTGTACTATTTTACGGGTAAACAGTTTAGCGCCCGTCGTGGGGTTTAAACAGCTGCGTAATTGAGTTGATCCTTGGATCTATTACTAATTTGTTTGATTCGTTATTTCATAGCACAAATTGAGAAGAAAAAATAGTAGCTAATGATGTCAACAACACACATAACATTGAGGCTCAAGAAAATCTGCCTACATAAGGATTCAATCAGTGAGACACCCAACGAGGGAGACGTAGCAACTCCGGTCCATGGCGAGCAATATTCCCGACATGCGTGGAAGACAACTCCTGATGACACTGGGGACGAGCACGTTGCGGAAACAGTAAGGATCTTGAGAGAGCAGCAAAAGGCCATCATGAGCCATCACTCAAGGCAAGATCAGGTCATGACATAACTAAACCAGGCATTATCAGGCTTCTCCAACAACGCGAATGGAAGAGGCCCTGTTCCACCTGGTGCTCCCGCAAATCAAACTGCTCAAAGAGTTGAAAACAACACCCTGAGGGGTGAGGTCCTCTTCGACAGAGCTGAGGGAATTGGTAGCGGGACCGGTAACGACAACGATAACGGCCCCTTCAAGACTAAACTCATGAGTTTCATGAGAAAAATGAACGAGCGGATGGATTAGAACGTGAAAGAGTTCCACGCTCGAATGGACTAAATTCCGGGTGCACCACTAGTGTTGAAGTGCCCGGACTCAAAGAAGTACCCGATTGTCGTCCAAACGAGCGCAACACCAAAATTGATTCCGAAACGGTTAAAAAAGCAAGACATACCAAAGTATGATGGAACTTTAGACCCTCAGGAGAATAACACAACTTATACAACGACGGTGAGAGGAAACGACTTGGACCAACATGAGATTTAGTCGATCCTGATGCAGAAATTCGGAGAAACCCTCACGAAATGGGCTTTGACATAGTATTCTCTTTTATCAGAACATTCAATTGATTTTTTTGAGATGCTCGCAGATTCTTTCATCAAGGCCCATGCCGGGGCTAGGAAGGTCCAGGCCTGGAAGACATACATATTCAGAATTTCGTAAGGAGACCCTGAATTGCTGCGTGAGTTTGTGATCAGGTTCCAAAAAGAAAGGATGTTATTACCAATCGTGCCAGACGAATGGGCAGCTGAGGCATTTACTAAGGGGTTGAAGCCAAGGAGCTCAACGCCTCCCAAAAGCTGAAAGAATGCCTGCTTGAGTTCCAAGAAACAACATGGGCGGATGTCCATAATACGAGGAGGACTCTGTCAGCTGCGGAACGCCTCCGGATAATGCAGCTCGCCTAAGTCTCCAAACCAGCCACATCGCTATGAAGGTACTTGTGCAATAAAAATGCACATCAAGTGTAGCATGAGTACGAAGACAACATGTACTCAGTAAGTCGCCCGCCTAACCTCAGAGAGGTAGTGACGAGAGGTCGAATTAGACACTCACTAAGGTCCAACAAATTAATTTAACACAATATGATATCAATAATAGGCATACGAGGATGATAAAACCGTAAGCATTACGAATAACTGTAATTCAAATAAATATTGAAAGTAAATGAACAGTTACTACTTCCTCATTTCCCCCCAAATATTTTAAATAAACAATTACTTCTTTATTTTCCCCCCAAATATCTTGTCACTTAAAAATCTATGAAAAACATTTAACAATTTAGCATGCGCATACGGGGTAAGGACAACCGGCCTAAGCCATAAAAATAATCATGTCTGTGCACTGCCGAGGGTCGAACGGCTCGAACCATAAGTGCATCTTTGCCATAAAATAAGCATCTCTATGCACTGCTGGGGGTTGAACGGCCCGAACCAAAAGTGCATCTTTCAATCCGCCATGGCGTACGACCTGCTCCCATGAGAGTGGGGGGAAATAACACTCCGCTCGCGGAATGTAAATTACGAAGCGGTCACATGCAGTCATGCACAATCAAAAATCAACCCCGACTACATCGGGAAAACAAATACTCAAGTAAATGACAAATTTCTCTTTTAAAAATCATAAAAATAGTATTTAAATCTTTTCTCGAAATTCGTTTGCCAAGTTTGATAATATTCAATAATATAACCTTATCCGGAATACAATTATCCACGGAGGAGTTAATTCTCTTTCTTTAGGTTAAGAAGGTACACTCTAACCTTCGTAGGAAATAATTACAAATTTAATAGCATCATCAGCCTAATATTATTGGCAGGATCACATGTACAACACGTAAGGCATGCTAGTGGGTCCAAGACTACCCGGACATGGCATAATAGTAGCTACGCACGGACTCCCGTCACCTCGTGCATACGTATCCCCTGCAGATAGTAGCACACTTAATTAGTTCACCTAGGGGGACAATTCCCTCTCACAAAGTTAGAAAGGAGACTTACTTCACTCCGAAATTCCATAACTGGCTTCCAAGCCCTTCCGACGACTTCAATGGATGCACAACGCCCCAAAACTACCAAATAACGGGAAAAGCAATGAAAATTCATTCTAATACTCATAACAAAATCAAATTATATACTTTCCCAACTCCGCTCAGTGAATTGACCAAAATTCCCTTAGGCCCACGTGCCCGGATTCCGAAATTTCTCGAAGATATATCCTACCCATGGCCTTACTAACTCAAATGTATAATTTACTCTAAATTCCATGCTCAAATTTGTGATAGAAATCTGAAATAAAATTTCTTAGGTCTTTCCTCCAAAATTCCCATTTTAATTTCCATGTTTAATCCATGCATATAACTTGTATTTAACTTTAAAACATAAAGAAATTACTTACTGTAGCTGTTCTCAACTTCAAATATTGATCCGTTAACCATCCGGAATCCACTGAGGCCCCCGGGACCCCGTCCAATTACACCAAATTGTTCCAAAACATAGTGCGGACTTGATCGAGGCCTCAAATCACATCAAACAATGCCGAAACAACGAATCGCACCCTAATGCAATCTTTACGAACTTAGAAATTTCCAACTTTTACATTTGATGCTGAAACCCGTCAAATCACGTCCGATTGACCCCAAATTTTGCACATAAATAATATTCGACATTACGGACCTGCTCCAACTTCCGGAATCGCATTCCGACCCCGATATCAAAATTTCCACTTCCGATCGGATTTCTCAAAAACCTTCAAATTTCTGTTTTTAGCCAAATGACTTCAAAATGACCTATGGACATCCAAATTCACTTCCAATCGCGCTAACAACTCCAGAATCACCATACGGATCCACCCCCAGGCTCGGAATCCCAAACGAACATCAATAACACTGAAATGCGCTTCAAGCCAAACTTAGGAAATTTTCTTCAAAATACTGACTTCCACAATATACGCCAAAACGCACCCGGGTTATCCAAAACCCGATCCGGACATACGCCCAAGTCCTAAATCATCATATGAACCTTCAGGAACCTTCAAATCCTGATTCGGAGGTCGTTTACTCAAAATTCCAATCTTAGTCCATTTCTCCAACTTAAGGCTTCTGAAATGAGAATTTTCTTTCCATTTTGACTCTGAAATTCTCGAATTTCAATTCCGACCATACGCACAAGTCATAATACCTGAAATGAACTTACTCATGACTTCAAATCGTTGAACAATGCGCTAGAGCTCAAAACGACCGGTCGGTTTGTTACATTCCCCCACTTAAACAGACGTTCGTCCTCGAACGTGCTAGGAACTGCTCTGGAGTCATCTGAAATCACTACTTAACACCTCGAGCACCTACCCGTGCTAACACAACCCAGTAGAGTACATTAGTTTTATCAAATCTGAAGATTTCTTATTTTATCCATATAATAGGCTCAAAATCCAGTTCCAACACCTAGAATTTCTCTGCCAGGCCTAGTTCCAATATATACGAACACCGTATCAACTACCATACGATATAACAGAACATGATTGCATACCCTTGCTGAATTAGCACCATGCACCGCAAAATTCATCATCTGACCACAACGACACTCCCTGAACCTTAATAGCCAAAATTCCATGAATTTGATGCTCCCAAGGCGCCTTATGACATATATATACATCCTGCTATAATGCTGGAAATACCACCACAATGGAGGAGATGGGTAGAAATTCATAACCAACTGCAGAGTTAACAAATCATTGAATATCTCATCTTGACTAGAATCATCACCTCATTATGAACCAACTGTTGTTAATTGTCCTTCAATGTATTTCACATAATCTTATCTTACTGATCCCTGATCCAATAATATTGTCTCACCCAGTATGAACTTCTCAAACAACAAATCACCCCAAACATGACCAACAGTCTCACATGACACCACAACGCGCCAATAGGCCATTACTCGAACATGATACATAAAGAAATGACCCAGGAAAAAACTACTCAACTCACGCAACTTATTATGAACTCTTCTCAGAAAATAGAAAGTAAAACACAAGAAAAATAAATATAGGAACCTTACTCATCATCACACTGTTGCGGCATGCAACCGGATCCAAATAACATACCCGTGGCGGCGTGCCATCCGATCCCGTCATAAAATTCACATAAGGGAATATACACCGAGCTGAATTGCTCACTATAACACATTACTGAATGTCGGTCACAAAGCACGCTAAGTGCATACTACCATCCTGGGGAGACTATGTGATGACCCTAAAGGTCATCTTGTGTAATTTAGCAGAAAACTGTGTTTCGAGGACCCGAAATCCTCCGTTAATCTCACCTCGATATGCATGCATATCCCGAGCGTGTAGCCGGGAAGCTTTGATGTGAAAACTTGATGAAAAGTTGATTTCATAATGATTAATTGATTAAGTTGACTTTGGTCAACATTTTTGATAACTGGACCCGGACCCTTGATTTGATGGTCCCGTAGGGTCCGTAGAAAAATATGGGACTTGGGCGTATGCCCAGAACCGAATTTCGAGGTCCCAAGCCCGAGAAATGAATTTTTAATGAAAATTATTTTCTGGAAATAATAAGGACTTTTGGAAATGATAATTAATGTGAAAACGAGGTTGCCGGGCCCGGAACAGGTTGAATATATATTATGTGAGTTATCTGTGAAATTTGGTGTAAAACGGACTGGATTTGATGCATTTCGTACCGAAAATAGAAAAGTTAGAGATTAATAAAGTTTTGAGGATTTTCATAGGTTTTGGTGTTTAATTCATTGATTTTGATGTTATTTCGGTGGTTTTAGTGCTTGAATAAGTCCGTATAATGATTTGGGAGTCGTGTATATTTTTGGTTTTGAGTCTCGAGGGCTCGGGTGAGTTCAGGGTAGTTAACAGGGTGTATAATGTTAGAAAATCTGGTGTTTTTGATGTTCTGCTGGTGTAATACCCTACTCGAACACGACCAAGGGCCCGCAAACGCAAAGGGTAAATACCTTGTCCTGGGTTTTTACTCTACGCGAACGCGTAGAGGGAGACGCAAACGCGGAGCACTGAACAGTGCTTCTACGCGAACCCGTCCCCAGGGGTGCGAACGCATAGAGTTAGGATAGGCCTGGGGGCTGGGTAGCGTTTGTTCTTCGCAAACGCGATCATAGGATCGCGAACGCATAGGCTAGGGGAGTTGAACCTACGCGAACGCGGCCAAGGCCTCGCGAACGCTTAGGTCAGGAAAGTCGAACCTTCACGAACGCGACCATGGGCCCGCGAACGCAAAGGGTAATTTTTGCCCAGAGATTTTTAAAGCTTAAAAACATAATGCATTTGGGATTTAACCCACTTCTTCTCAAACCTCTTCTTCCCCACTCCCACTTAGGCGATTTTGGAGACTTCCATCACCATAGCTTCAAAGGTAAGTGATTCCAACTCCAACTTCTTCCATTTTTCCTTCATCAACACTAGGATCTAGGCCTAGAATCATGAAAACAAGTAGAAATTAGGGGATTTGGGTAGAGTTAGGGATTTTGGGACTTTGGAAAATTCAACCTCAATTTGGGGTCGAATTTCAAAACAAATCATATATTTGAAATTGTGGGGGTATGAGTGATCGGGTTTTGGTCCGAGCCTCGTGTTTGGACCAAGCGGGCCCGGGGTCAAATTTTGTTATTTTGGAAGAATGTATGGAAAAGGGTAATTAGGCTATGTAATTGAATTATTGAATCATTATTGATATACTTTAGTTAATAATGTCTAGATAATACCATTCCGGAGTTGAATTCTAAAGGAAAGGCGGTGTTAGAGGGTTGATTGCTATATTTTGGACCCGAGGAAAGTGTCTTGCCTAACTTTGGTGAGAGAATAGGTATCGTATGCTATGTGCTAAGTGTTTATCATGTCCAATGCATAGGTGAGTGACGAGTACCTATGCATTGTGTGTCAAGCATGCCAATGAGTCCATTTCTTCAAAGTTAGGATTAACTCCACATTTCTTCATCTCCATTTCTATAATTGATGATTGAACTTGCCTACTCTTGTCCTCTCACTTATCTCGACAACACACGAAGCGTCTACGACCGAACCAGAGATAAAGCACCAGTGACAGCTACGATCAAGGGAAGAGACAGAAGCAGAGCGCAGTCTAATGCTCGAACATCAACACTTGTTGTACAGTCTCAAATGGATCTAGATACGGAGGTTCTAGCTCAGTCAGTATATGTTGGACTAGTTCAGATTCCGGAAGGATTTATAGCTACTCCATGGTTGCAGGATGCACTAGTCCGTTTATTGAGGTTGGACAAGTTACCAAACAAATTCCACTCCATTTCAGTGGTATATCTTTTGAAGACCCAGATGATTTTCTTGACCGCTTCCGTGAAGTAGCACACCATGGGAATAAGTGTAAAGCAACGGGGTTGATTTATATGAGCTGTGAAGTTTAACATCGTGGATTATTAGGTATTGTGACCTATGACTTCGTGCCACGTGGGGGAAGTCCACTGTCAACAAATAGATTGCGAGGTCGCGTGTCATATCGGTTTTGGTTTGGAATTTATAAGGCCGGGAATTTTTGCAAGAGATAAAGCTGGGGATTTCAGACGAACTCAGGACAGGTTGATACTTTATGTCGGCTGGTGGTAGAAATTTCCTTAGACTTGGGAGAGTCATATTTCATCAGAGCACTCAGGCTACGTGCCCCATTGCAGCTACAACTCAACTACATGGCAACCTAGGGAAAAAATTGTCGGAATGTCGAAAGTGGAGGTTAGATTCCTAGAGGTGGAGACCCAGTCTGTTGATATGTTTTCTATGGTATGGATGGGGTCGTTACATTAAATGATTTAATTAAAAGAACAATCTCTAATTTGTATAATGTGATGATTTTCTGAACTTAATTCGGTTATGCTTATCTAATAAAATTTTCTAATATGCTCTATGTGAATACTTGTAATGAGAAATTCTATGGGAATAACTGTGTTTACCATTACGTGTTGAAATTTTTCTTAACGGAAAATATTTAAATGAAGGAAATGGAATGTTTCGAGTGGCGATATGCATATTACTTGTGATTCAGAATCAGGACGAGATCCTCGCGTGTTAAAATGATTTGGTATATTTAGACCGGGCCTCGATTCGCGGTGGAAGTTATGTAAGGATGAGATCCTTGTGATGGAAATTCTTGTGTTTAAATTCTCCCTTGTGAATTAAATTTTGTTTCTTTTACTATAAGTACTGGTACGAAGTCATGCTTGTTAAAGACTTATGTATAAAAGTGGGAGTAATAATAATAATATTAATTAATAAATAAATAAACTAATTAACCATTTGTGCGTAATTTGCTAAATTCGTGCTATAATTATGGAGCCTTATCTTACAAGGAAGGTGTCCGCTTGATCACACTCAACTATGTCTAATAAAGGACTAAACGGGCGTTGCAAATATAATCCAGGGTATTATGCCCAGAGTCGATCCCACAGGGAATTTACGTATCAATAAAGTCTTTAGAATATGCAACTTTTGCTCAATCAATTCTCTCAAGACTTTTTAATAAAAATTGGTGATGTTTTACTAATTCTACTGACAATAATAATAACTAACAATTACTAACAATGTGTTGTAAACAATTATGATAAAGGTCTAAGGTTATGGTTTTCCCCATTGGTGAACTTACTTCTCAGATATTTCCTATAACTTGATTAATTATCTCTATCAATCATGAACACTCTATCTACCATAAATCTCTCTCAAGTAGTTACGATAATTTACTAGACGCACTCTCTCAAGTTACGCTAGCTAGATTGCTTGATAGTTCACTTTAGATTGCATCCGAAGTATCGTTATTTCTAATCCAACTTC
>ML366773.1:0-33793 GCA_005239505.1 Nicotiana paniculata
TACCAAACAAGTCACATGTTGGCTTATGGACACAAGATTACACCCCAAAACCCAATTTATTCACAACTAGCTACAAAACTAACTAAAAATAAAGAAAAACTAAACAATACTAATCCCTTAAGAAGGTTCTCATGCCACCCATCATAGGGAAAAGTCACCCGGTTCAACAAAAATAATTTCCTTGGAAAAGAACCGCGATAAAAAGAAAAACCAAGGAGTTGCATTATACTACTATGAACAAAATAAATAAAAACAACTAAGAACCAAAATAAAAGCCAACAAGAAAATGCCTACAAAATATTACTAATAAACTAAAAATGTCTACCAATCCACAAAAGTTCACAAGAAAAAATATGTCATGCTCCGCGTAATGCTCTACAAACATAGATCAAATATGAGCCACCCCCAACCTAAAATGTTGCATTGTCCCCAATGCAACTAATCAAAACAAGGTAAAATGAAGGAGGTGCTCCCTGAAACTGCATCACTCGGAGCTTGAGGTGGTGGGAAATCTGAGCTCCAAATCCTCATCATCATCATCTTCAGAATCCTGTGAGCCACAAAGTGAACTCAGCTTGTGCATCATCCTCGACAGAAACTTGCTTTCCTTCTTTTCATACTCCTTGAATTTCATCTGTTGCCTTTCAACCTTTCCTTGTCTCCGGCTCATGTCTTCTAATCTGTTTTTGATTGCTTTTTGTTCCAACACTACCTCATACAAAGTTGGAGGCTTCTTACCAGACCCAGTCGAAGTGATCTCACCAGATGGACCAAAAGGAAGGCCAGCGACAAGCTGTTGAATGTGATCATCTACGCCATAGATCTGATGGGAAATGTGGTGCATAGTGGGGGGGCCCATATGGAAGTGGAGTCATGGGGTCATGTGATTTTGCTGCAGCTGTGGAGGCACCACCGGATCCCTCAGCACACTCATCAAACTTCCCAAATGAAGGCGATAGCACATCAATCCTTCTCTTCTTCTTCTTCTTCCCGCCAGTTGGCCCTTTTCGAAGCAATGGATAGATTTCTACACCGGGATCCTTCTCAATATCAGTCGAGTTCGGTAGCATCTCAGCATCATAACACAACCGAGTGATCAATGAGGGAAAGAATAAGCTTCTAGACCTTCCGTTACATGCTTTCTCAATTTCACTCACAATGTGATGGCCCACGTTCACTAGCAAACCATCCATAATGGCAAAAATCATCAATGCCTTCTTAGGCGTCATCTCAGTCTCATGTCTAGCTGGCACAATCCTAGCACAAATAATGGATAGCCAAATCCTGGCTTCTGCAATGAATTCATGAGAATCAATCCCTTTATGTATTCTTTCCCAAGTCGGTTGCACCCCATCATGAAGTTTCTCCACCAACCATTGTGTTCCTCTCTCTCTTCCTCTGGCTCTATATATCTCATTGTCAGCATTGGGAAGCCCGTAGTGTGAATTTATTACCTCGGGGCCAAAGTCGACCCGCTTTCCCCTGACAAAAGTGAATACTTCCCCCTAGAAATTTGTCTTCATGGCGTTGGCATAAAATTCACGAACTATTGTGTAGTTCGCTCTGATTGGTTCAGGAGCAAAGCACATCCATCCACTGTTAGTCAGTCTCCGGAAAAAATCCGGCATCTTAGCATCAAGGTTGTCTAAATGGATTCCTCATTCTTTGATAATTCTCTTTGACATGAGTTTATCATAATTTCGTTCACTATACCGTCGTGAATCTGTTCGCATCAAAGTAATCTTATTCCACAGCTAGGGGAAGAGGCTCTTGCACATTTTGCACATTGTCAACATCTTCTGAGGCCATTTTATACACCAAGTACCTACAACTGGAGACCACATGTTAAATGCATGAACGAGTACTTAATATACTGTATTATGATGTATCTAGGCCAAAGAAAAGAGCCGCAAAGCAACAACACAAAAATTTGCGGAGCTACTGTTTTACTGCCAGATTTTTAAGGCAGTGTGTTCGCGCTCAGACCACTGCGATCGCATAGGGAAAATTTTGTGGTGTACAGGTTTAGAACAGTGCGATCGCGGCACATTTCATGCGATCGCATAAGGTAAATTTTCCTCAATGCAATTTTAGAACAGTGCGATCGCGCACAGGACCTTGCGATCGTAGATGTTCCTTTTTCGCCCAGTTATTTTTTTTTCTCCTGGGCATTTCCCCAAACATTAGGGGAAACAAATTTGCACACACGTTTTTAAGGAATTTAAGCACAAATTTAGCCCCCAAATTTGTTCAAGAAGCAAGAAAATTCACTCAACCAACCTTACCCAGCAAGCATGCACACAATCAAACTCAATATTCAAAACAAAAACTCCAAATTAACAGTCTTAAACAGTGGAGAAGAAGAAGAAAGAAAAATGGGTGTTTTATTTACACTAATATCACCCAAAATTGAATTTTTGAAGGAAGATTAGAGTGATGAAGTACGTATCTGTGAGATTGAACTTGATTAGAGGTGTGAAATTAAAGAGAGAAAACCGTTTAGATGATTGTTGAGGGCTAGGCGTGTGAGAGAATCTGTTTTGGGCAGGAAAAAAAAGGCAAATGGGTCGTTTCTAGTGTTAAGTTATTTTTCACTTACCTGGAGCAATGCGATCGTGGATGGAAAGTGGCGATCACATAGTGCAAAAATTTCAGAAAATTTGCAATGGCTTGGGAAGCTATGCGATCACATAGTGTAGCTATCAACTAATGAAATATGAATGCATCATTTATGCGGCAATCGCATAGTGCAACAGTGTGCTACACTGCAATTTTTGCACCAGCTACTTGTTTTTGGCTTCCCGTCACCCCGTCCTGCTCAAATCAACTCCAAAAATTTTGAAACTTGGCAGATTGGTTAAAAACAATATAATAAGCTATTCTAAAAAAGAAAATTTCAAAAATGACCAAAATTTTTGAAAATAGTGGGTTGCCTCCAACCAAGCACCGCATTTAACGTCGTGGCATGACGCAAGTCAACTTTACCACTTTTCTATCCACTTGGATGATATGAATTGGGAACCTAGCTTGGAATCAAGTTTGTGACCACGAGCGATGGGGGTGGTAAGTAGATGATCAAGCCAATCCTTAAATTTTTCATTTTGCACTTCTTGGCTTTCATGTGAGGAATGTTATTTTGCCTTGTTGTTATTTCAAATTGTAAAATATAGGGCCTTAGTCTTTCCTCCTCGCAATCCTTCATTCACTCGTGTAGTTCAAATCCCATCTCACCACACAATTCCAATGTTGAAAAATTCTTGGAATGTGACTTCAAGCCTTCAACTTGCAATTTTTCCCGTATTTTGACATACTCTTTTTCCTCCGGATTAGAGTCAATTTCAACTAAATTTTCATTTACACCGGTTGAATCTAATACCACATTTTTCTTGGCATCAATAATACTCATGGAGTCGGTTGGTGGATGTTCAAGTCTTGATTCCTCAAAGTAAAGCTCACTTTCTACCTCGGAATTGGACTCTTCTTGGCTTCCTTCCACACTTTCAAATTGAGAGGCATAATGAGCCTCCATTAATGATTTCATTTGATCATCCAAAGTGCGGATATGCTCATCATTTTGAGTCACATCATGTTTCAATTCCTCGAGTGCAAGGTTGTGCTTCTCCTCATTTTCAAGAATGGCCTCCAACATGAGCATCATCCTCTCATTTTGAGCATTTGAGATTTCTTCTTGGTTTTGATCAAGTGCCAAGGACGGATTTTCAACTTCAACCTCCAAGGAAGGTTCTTGGCTATCACTCACTTCCGAGGAATTTTGAACCCTTAAGGCTTCAATCATTTCATCCATTTGTGAGTGCAACCTTTCAAGTGCCAATTCATTTTGGAGGCTATTCTCCAAAAGCTCCTCCAAGGCATTTTGCTCTTTGTTTCCCTCTTCAAGTAAGCACTCCAACATGAGCTTGAACTCTCCACTTCGGCCATGCTCAATTTCTTCCACTTCCTCATCCCTAATTTTCATCACAAAAAGTAGAATTATCATAGTGGGGGCTTGGGGAAGGGACAGACAAATAATCACAATCATACCAATGACCATTTTGGCAACCACACCTATCACAAATACTCCACTCATGGGTTTGCGATTGTGCGCATAATCCACCCCCCGGAGAATTTAAACAATTGTACCATGAGTGTGATCCTCCACAATAAGGACAAGGGTCATCAAAGTATGAACAACTACCATCCGACCAATTTTCATTATATGATGCCATTTGTTTTTTCAAAAATCAAGAAACTAAACAAGTAACAAACAAGAAAAATAGATCAAGGTAAGAAAACTAATTACACAAATATTCAATAGTTTGGACCAAAGCACTTATGCTTATTTCTCAAACAACCTAAATTATACCAATTGTTCCCCAGCAACGGCGCCAAAATTTGATAGGCTCAAATTACACCTTAAAATAGTGTAAGCGATCGATCTCAAATATAGTAACTCAAATAGGTTGGGGTCGAATCCCACAGAGAACAATTTGTAGCCGATTAGGAATGTAAGAGAATTATCACTTATCGTGCCATGCCAAACACTTAAATTTTGGTTGTAAAGATATTTATATCTAAATGCAAAAATATAAACTAACCTAGAAAGCAAGTAAAATTATCAATGGCTACAAGGATGGATGCATTGGGAATTACACTCAAGTAACAATCCAATGTATTTCACGATTTTACAATTATGAGCGAGTTTATATTAATTAGCCACGTATAATAATTCTTAATTAGCTTCTTCCGAAGACTAACAAGACTTCCTAATTGAATTATTCCTAACCCAATTAAGAGATTAATCACACCCGGATATGGCTACAAGTAGTTCAATCCTATTTCTAGGTAGAATCTATAAAATAAGGGTTAAAGCCTCAAGTTCTTGTTAATTAATATTTCCCAACCGCAAATTATCTTTCCCAAATCGGAGTTAATGGGCGAGTCCTAGGGTTAGCTAATCCCTTTGGAAACATTAAAGAACAAGAATAATTAAAGAAACAATAACTCACTTCATAAAAGATGAAAAATCATTCAATACATAAGCACAACAAGGTATTTAATCCACACTTTAAACATGAATATTTCCATAAACAAGAATTAGTGTTGGAAATAAATACTACACACTTAAATATTCAATACAAAGCAAGGAAATGAAGAAATAAACATAAATGGGTAAGAAATCCTTAACCACAAGCTTGAAATCTTCAAAACCCAAGTGTGTGTGCAAACCCTAGCTTCAAAACTTGTTCTCTCTTGTCTTCAAGACTCAAAATATGCTAAAACAATGCCAAAAGATTGCCAAAGATATTGAAAATATCTGCTAGGTCGTGTATAAAAATGGTTTGGGGATAAAAACGTGAAATTTCAAAACTGCCCAGCATTTGCCCAGAAACTACCATATGCGTTTGCAACAGAGGGCCCACGTTAGCACTGAATTATTTCCCAAAGGTATGCGATTGCATACAGTCCTATGCGTTTGCATAGGCCATTTGTCCAGCTGCTAACCAACCTCTCTCTCCCTTATGCGTTTGCACTGCCCATCCGCGATCGCATAGTATTAGTTCTTGGACTTATGCGATCGCATATAATAATTCGCAATCGCAAAGTGTAAAAATTGGGGAGACCTCTATTTTCCAATTTAGCTCCTTTTTGACTTGTTTTCACATGATTTCTTCACAATCATCTCTAAATCACTTCACACCTGAAATATACCAATAAACATAAACAAAATGCCTTAGTTTCTCAATAAGATTCTACAAAAGACTAAGTTTTAAAAGGAGATAAGTTGGTAAAATACCAACTTATCATAATGGTACTACGGATGTGGTGCGTGATATTTTTCCATGCGTAGTTGGTTGGGGCTATTTCCGTTGCTCTGCGGGAGGATATTATGTTGTTTCAACTCAGTAGTTGTGTTTCTAAGAGCTTTGAGGCTATGCTCAGGTTGTTATGATGCTTACGACTGGTTATCGCACGATATTGATATGATGATAGGATGCTTGCCCATATGTCGGGGAAATGAATGACTTGATAGGAGTTCTACTCGGAGCGTGATTCTGAGATTTCAGTATTTTATTTTCGGCGGAGGAAAGACAATTGGACTATAAATGATCAGGTTCGGGTTGATAAGGTAATGAGACTGGGTGTTTTCAAGTGAGAAGTAATCTTCATCCGCGATGTGGCATCGTCGTCTTTGATCGAATAGGATGTGTTAAGTTCGCCGGTGCTATGGTTTATTCGGTTGCGTTGGGTCAGAGTAATGTGAAGTAATATTGAAGAAGAGGATGTTAGAGATCGTGGTGTACGGTGGTTCAGGATTGAATAATTATTTCTAATGTAGGCAGCTCGAGAAAGATGATCTTCGGAGAGTTTTGAAGTTGTGGTGGTCTACTGGTTTGAGTGCTACAGAGAATGATATTTATTTGCAGCAACAACTGGGCAGCATACGATGAGGAAAGACATGTGGGAAGTGTCAGGCAATGGTTAAATTTCTAGAAGGCCAGGTGTAAGGAGCGGAAGTCGAGCAGTTGCTTGAAGAAGTGAGTTTGACCAAAGTGGGAGAGTGGCAGCGTAGCAAATGAGTTCTTTGGTAAGATAGCTGCACATCTTGAGGAGAAGTTTGGAGCGATTTGAGAATTTTAGTGGACGGTGATTGGGTCCACGGGCTTAAATTGAAATATTGGCTATTTCGGCGGAAGATTGGATAAAACAGAGAGGAGTCATTCGATATGAATAAGGATGCACCATAGTTGTGAATTAGAAGATATTGTCGCGCATTTAGTAGATGTCCACGAGGAGAAGGCGGACTCTTAAAGTTGGTAAATGAGAACGGGCGTAGGATGGGGTATTGAGGTCGTAGAGATTGTGCAATACTGCATCGTTGGAAGGTGTCAGTTGGTAATTTTTGCAGGTGGGTTATCTTCTGTGAGCAGGACAGTGGTTGCGTGGTTAGCGGAGTTTTGAGAGGTATATTACTAACTATTCAGCAAGAGGTCGGATATGAGAATGGGGTTAATGACTCAAAGTTCTTGCAAAATGCTAACAGAAGGATTTCAAGGAATTTGGCGAGTTGGTTATGCAGGATCATGTCAACAAGTAAGGAAGGTTCTTGGTGAGTTCCAGATTTGTGTGATAGCGGCTTCAGGTTAAGTGGGAGAGTTCCACCGCCTACGATTGGGTTGCATGGGTATCTACTGACGAAAATTCTGGTCATCGACATATTAGTGAGTTATTATAGCTAAGGGAAGAAGGCATGAGTAGTAATTGAGCATAGGATTTGATAAATGTGTGAAAAGGTAGGCCTTATGGAATCAGGTTCAGGCTTTGAAAGGATTCAGGATTTATGCTTAGTGCAGAGGTAATTTGCAAGGGAAGTGATTCAGTCGGGTGCTTACTCAAGATGGGTGTTCAGGTACCAGCGAAGCCAAGGAGTTGATTATATTCGGGACCAAGCCAGAGTGGGTCACTCTCAATAGCGGTCCTAGTAAATTCGAAGGTCATAATGTGGTGTCTAAGGATTTCAAGCCCACAGTATGGTTAAGAATCGAGCTTTTGCAGCGGAATTATGGGGAAGAGAAAAAAAATGAATGGTTGGAGTGTTCTACATTATCTTCGGCGTGCATAGTAGCATTTGGGTTCATAGAAGGGAGAAATGACTTCGGGTTCATAGAAGGTTTATCATAATGGGTATGCCGGTCGAAGATGTGAATATGCGTGCAAGGAGAGCATGAAACGGTTCATGGGCCTGGAGACAAAGTAGTCTCGTGGAATGGAATCACTCGAAGTGAGTGCGAATTGAGTTTCTATGTGTTTATTTGGAGTTATCATCATCCCTAAGGTGAGTGCAAATTGGATTAAAGTATAAGATGGGTCATGTTATATGAGCTTATGAAAGGTTTAATTGAATCTCACTGCGGTATTGTGGCAGTGTTAGCATATGGGCATTGTGAGTTATTGTTCATCTTGATCTATGGCTTGAGCAAAGTGGGGGAAGTCTGTTGTTGATAAGTTGAGTGCGCGGCTAAGTGTTGTATCAGTTTCAGTTGGAGGTATACAGGTGAATCAGTTATGTCCTACAGAAGTGGAGTTTGAGAATGACGTGATTAATGGAAATTTGGAAAAGTTAGATGGTCAGCCATGGTGGAATTGGTGTAGTGGCGGCAGTAGTCAGTCCTTTCAGCATGATTATTTATGCATGTGAGTTATGACGGTGCATGTCAGTGCTTGAATGCCACCGTAATTGATTTTATTTGGAAGCATTCAAGTATTATGGCCTGTCATGTGTAGGCGGATCCCGGAAGGATTATGGTGGTATAGACTATTACTTGAGGATTTGCATGTTTTGTGATTACGAGAATTCACTCATGTGTTGTTATGTTTCTCTTTAATTGAGTTAAATAAAATATTTCTATGTGATAAAGTGTTTACCCTATTGGTGATTCAGGAGTTATGACGAGATTCCTGTGCGATTGCATATTGGCATGTTAGGTGCAGTAAATGGTATGAAATTTGGAAGCGAGGATCAAGGTAGCAGTTCGGTGTTGGCAAGGATGTCACGAGATCGGATGAGCAAGGAAAGGGATTTGGATGTTTAGAGTAAGCTGGTATTGTCTTCAGCATCACCTAAGATCGGTGGTTGTGTAAGAGGCATTACGTTCTGGTTGCAGATTTCTTCGTAGGCTTTACAGCAGTTGTGTGGCCGGTGGTATGGAGGTGCAGACTTGTTATCTAGTGCATGAGGTCGTAGAAGTGTATTCCACGCGAAGATCGTAAGAGTGTGACATGTAGTCACTTGATTGATTGAAGATTCAGACCAAGTATAAAGAAGTATAATATTATTTATTTGAGAGTTTATGCCTAGAGGGCGCTCGGTTCATTTGGTTGCAGATGTAGGGATTTTGCTCCAGCTATGATGGATGTTCTTTCATTTTATGAGGAAAGGTGGGTTATTATGGACCCAGGTAAGGCTATTAGCCTAGCTCGGTACGAGCGGAATCATCTTGAAGGTTGTGAATAGATTTAAATATAATTATGGGATCCATAAGAGTCAGGTATGTTCATTTCAGTATGGTGCTTCTCATGGAGAGGTATGAGAACATTAGATGTTCCATCCTCGTCCATTTCATGTAATATTATGATTGTGCAGTGTGATGTTGAGTACAGTCCCCTATATTTATTTTTCTTATGTTATACTTTCTATTTTCTGAGGAAAGTTCATATTAGTTGTGGGAGTCGAGTAGTCCCTTCCTGAGTCATTTCTGTATGTATCGTGTTCGAGTTGTGGACTATTGGCGCATTATGGCATCAGGTAAGACTGTTGGTCATGTCTGGGGTGACTTGTTTTCTGAGCAGTTCATACTGGATGAGACGAGATTTATCGGATCAGGGATCAGTGCGATAAGATTGTGTGAAGTATATTAAAGAACAAATACCATTAGTTGGTTCGTAATGAGGTGATGATTCTAGGCGAGAGAAGAGGTTCAATGATTTTTTAACTCTGCAGTTGGTTGTAAACTTCTACACATCTCCTCCATTGTGGTGGTATCGTAAGTGTTATAGCAGGACCAATATATATATTATGAGATGCATTGGGAGCATCAGATTCGTGGAATTTTGGCTATTAAGAACAGGGAATGTCATTATGGTTAAATGATGAATTATGCGGTGTATGGCGCTAAGTCAGCAAAGGCATGCAATCATGTTCTAGTACCTCGTGTAGTGATTGATTCGGTGTTCATATACTGGAAACAGGCCTAGTAGAGAATTTTGGGAGTTGGAATTGGGTTCTGAGCTTATTGAATGGATAAAAGAAGATATCTTTGGATTAGATCAAGCTAATGCGCTCGGCTGAGTGATGGAAGCACAGATGCAGAGTTAAACGGTGATTTCAGATAACTCCAGAGCAGTTCTTAGCGCGTTCAAGGATGAACGCGTGTTTAAGTGGGAGAGAATGTAACGATCCAACCGGTCGTTTTGAGCTCTAGTGCGTCGTTTGGCGGTTTAAGGCCATGAGCAGCTTCATTTTAGGTATTATGACTTGTAGGCGTATTCAAAACTGAATTTCGGGAAGTTCAGAGTCGAACTGGAAAGAAAGTCCTCATTTCGGAAGCCTTAAGTTGGAAGAATTGACTAAGATTGGATTTTTGAGTAAACAACCTCAGAATGATTTGAAGGTTCCAGCAGGTTCGTATGATGATTTCGGACTTAGGCGTATGTTCGTAACGGGTTATGGATGACCCGGGAGCGTTTCGGCGTATATTGTGGAAGTTAGTATTTTAGAAGAAATTTCATAAGTCTGGGTTGAAGTGCATTTCAGTGTTATTGATGTCCGTTTAGGATTCCGAGTCTGGGAATATCTCCATATGGTGATTTTGGTGTTAGGAGCATGATCGGAAGTGAATTCAGAAGTCCATAGGTCATTTTGGAGTCATTTGGCTAAAGTTAGAAATTTGAAGGTTTTTAAGAAGTCCGACCGGAAGTGGAAATTTTGATACCGGGGTCAGATTCCGATTCCGATTTCGAAAGTTGGAGCAGGTCCGTAATGTTGAATGTGACTTGCGTGCAAATTGGGGTCAATCGGACGTGATTTGATAGGTTTCGGCATAGAATGTAGAAGTTGGAAATTTCAAAGTTCATAAGGACTGAATTGAGTTGCGATCCATTGTTTCGATGTTATTTGATGTGATTTAAGGCCTCGAGAAGGTCCACATTATGTTTTAGAACTGGTAGGTATGATTGGACGGGGTTCCGGGGGACCCGGGTGGATTCCGGGGGGTTATCGTATCGAATTTGGAAGTTGGGAAAGGCTGCTGGTATTTGGTGTGACCGCACCTACGCAACAAAGGCCTCAGGTGAGCAGTCACAGGTGCGTCTTTGGCGTCGCAAATGCGGGATTTGGCTGGCTTGGCTGGGGGGCGCAAGTGCGACGTTATTTTCGCACCTGCGGAAGCGCAGATGCGGAATAGGGATTGCAGGTGCGGAGCCCGACTGGGGAGGAGGAAGCCGTAGGTGCGGGTGCATGGGCGCACCTGCGGGCACGCAGGTGCGGAGGTCGAGTCTGGGCAGTGTGTATTTTAAGACGGGATTTGGCCATTGTTCTCGCATTTTTCATTTGGCTTGGACGATTTTGGAGAGCTTCAAGGGTAGATTTTCATCAAGCAACTCTAGGCAAGTGGTTTCTTCCCATTTATTAATTAAATACATGATAATATGCGGATTTGGACATGGGAATTTGTAGAAATTATGGGATTTGGGAGTAAACCTAGAATTTGTATTTTCGGATTGTTACCACGAATTTGAGCATGAAATTGAGAGAGAATTGTATATTTGGGTTCATAAAGTTATGGGTAATCTTTATCTTCAAAAAATTTCGGAATCCGGGCACGTGGGCCTGAGGGCAATTTTGTCAACTTTCCTAGCGGACTTGGAAATTTATATAAATTGAATTGTTATAAGTATTAGAGTATATTTTCATGCGTGGTGCATCAATATGAGTCGTCGGAAGGGATTGGAGGCCGGTTATGAATCTTCAGAGCGAGGTAATTCTCCTTTCTAACCTTGTAAGAGGGAATTGCCCCAATAGGTGAAATAATTAAATACGTGCTACTATTTGTGGGGGCTACGTATGCACGAGGTGACGGGAGTCCGTGCGTAGCTACTATTACGCTTATGTCCGGGTAGTCTAGGACCCAAAAGAATGTTTTATTGATGAATTTGGAAATGATTAAACCTTATCGAACTTGGTAAATGAATTTCTAGAAAAGATTTAAATACTATCTTCGCGTCCATTAAAATAGAATTTTATCATCTCCTTGGGTGATTTTTTTCCTGATAAAAGGTGAATTTATTGTGTGAATGTGTGTATCTATGAGTACCTGATTCGCATGTATGATTCGCGAATAGGGTAACTCTATTATTTATATATGATCGCGTCGCATGATCAATTCGTGAGCGGGGTAATAGATGCATCTATGGTTCGAGCTGTTCGACCCTTCGGCACTGCACAGTTTACATTTATCGTTGGTTCGAGCCGTTCGACCCTCGGCATTGCTTGCACATGATAATTGTTGCGTACTTTCTGTGATTTCTAACTGTTTACTGGCCTGGGATTATAAATTGTTAACTGAAATGACGAGGATTCCAAAGTTATAAAATGTGAAAAGAAGTTGTTATTTCCTATCACTACTTGTTAATTACCTATGATATCCATGCTTAGTGTCACCCTTTATTTTATTAGATTGACCTCTAGCAAGTATTCGACCTCTCGTCACTACCTCTTCGAGGTTAGGCGGGATACTTACTGAGTACACGTGGTTTCTATACTCATACTACACTTGTTGTGCATTTTTATTGCACGTGTGCATGTATATCTAGTTGCCCCGCTTGGCGTCATGGCATGGTTGATATAGGGACTTGGGCGAGATGCACCTCTCGAGACGACTTGCAGCCGGCAGAGTCTCCCTCAGATGTATTGTATTGTACTTTATTTCTTTGTCCAGTTTGTATTCCGGACAACATCGTAACACATGTATACTTCCTAGAAATTTTGCTCATGCACTTGTGACACCGGGTTCTGGGATGTATTTTTCGATTGAATTATTTAAAACATCGTTGTTTACTCGGTAACTTTATTTAATCATTATATAATGAAATTAAAATTAAATACTTTCAAAAATAATAAAATAGGAACTTAATTAACTAAGGAGGGTTGGCTTGTCTGATTGTGGTGTCCGGCGCCATCACGACCTTAATTGATTTTTCGGTCTTGACAATGATCCTGCATAACCAACTTGCCAAATTCCTTGAAATCCTTCTGTTATGATTTCACAAGCACTCCGAGTCATTAACCACATTCTCATATCCGACCCCTTGTTGAACAGTCAGTAAAATCCCTCGCGAAAACTCCGCCACCACGCAACCACTGACCTGCTCACAGAAGATAACCCACCTGCGAAAATCACCAACTGACACCTTTCAACGACGATGTATTGCACAATCTCTACGACATCAATACCCCATCCTATACCCGTTCTCATTTACCAACTTTACCAGTCCGTCCGCTCCTCATGGACATCTACTAAATGTGCGAAAATATCTTCTAATTCAAAGCTATATTGCATCCTTCCTCATACCAAGCAGCTCTTTCCTGCTGCATCCCATCTCCCATCGTAGTAGCCAACATTTCCATTTAAGCCCATGGACCCAATCAGCCCACTAAAATTTTCAAATCACTCTGAACTTCTCCTTAAGATGTGCAGCTATCTTACCACAGAATTCATATGCTACGCTGCCACTCTCCCACTTTGGTCAAACTCACTCCTTTAAGCAACTGCTCGACTTCCACTTCTTACACCTGGCCTTCTAGTAATTTAACCATTTCCTGGCACTTCCCACATGTCTTTCCTCATCGTATGCTGCCCAGTTGTTGCCTCAAATAAATATCATTCTCTGTAGCACATAAACCAGCAGACCGCCACAACCTCAAAACTCTTTGAGAGAGAAGGGGAGGGGTTAGGGAAACGTAGACGGCGGGGGAAGGGAAATGAGGGGGTTTAGGGTTGGCTTTAGGTTAAAAAAGGAAGGAATTAACGTGGACCATTGATCTCAGAGATCAACGGCCACGATTAGAGAAGGGTTTGGGTCGGGTAGATACAGAATTGTGCATGGGGGCGAATTGGGCTAACTTTTAAGATATTTGGGCTGCTATAATTGGTTAGGTTCAAAACTTAAAAGAATTAAAAGGCTATTTCTTAAATACCCAATTAATCAATAAAATAATTTGTAAAAATAATTAACAAATTATAAAAAAAAATGATTTGCATGCATAAAATGATTTAAAATAATTACTCAACATTATAAAAATATAAACAGTTATTTTCTGGTGAAATAATATAATAATGCATACATGAGCTATTATTGCAAAGTTATTGCGATTATAACCCAAAAAATGCAAATGTGGCTATTTATGAAATAATTAAAGCTTAGAATAAATATAAATAATAAAATTAAGCCCTAAAATTGTTATAAAGTCATTTGTGATGCAATTAGTAATTATTTATATAATAAAAATACTAGGATAAATTAATAAAATCCTTAGAAAAATGCAGAAATTATGAAAAAATATTAGTTGATGCTCAAGTACTATTTTGAAGATAGATATGCATTTTAAAAAATAGTATAGGGAAAAATTGGGTATCAACAGCGACAAGCATGGATGCTTTGGGATTTACACTCAAATAACGATCTAACATATTTCACGATTTTATAAATATGAGCGACTCGAAGAGTAACAAGACTTCCTAATTGAATTATCCCTATAACAATTAAGAGATTAAGCGCACCCGAATATGGCTACAATTCTGGTTGGGCTTTCCTAAGGTATCTAATAACCTTGCTTCTGCTCGCCGCTGGCGTAGTTCATTCATATCCCTAGATAGAATATATAAAATGAGGGCTAACGCCTCAAGTTCTTGTTAATTAATCTTTCCCAACCCCGAATTATTTTTCTCGAATAATTCGAAGTAAATGGGAGAGTCCTAGTGTTAGCTAATCCCTTTGGAAACTTTTAATAACAAGAATAATTAAAGAACATAATACACTTCATAAGAAATAAAAATTGTCCAATACATAAGCACAACAAGGTATTTAATCCACACTTTAAATATGAATATTAAAACATTTATATGCTGGAAAAATTGCTACACGCTTAAATATTCAATACAAAGCAAGGAAATGAAGAATTAAACATAAATGGGTAAGAAATTCTCAACCAAAGGCTCCAAATATTCAAGACCCAAGTGTGTGTGCAAGACCCCTAGATCCAAAGATGCCAAAAAGCTGCCAAGGTTGCTCTCAGCTGCCAAAGATATCTTACAAATGAGCTAGGTCGTGTATTAGATGGTTTGGGGGTAAAAAAATATGAAATTCCAGAACTGCCCAGTTTTTTCCGCAAATTTCTTCTTCGCGTTCTCGACCGAGCCTTCGCGTTCGCAGTCTGTCCTTCGCGTTCGCAAAGATTTATTTCTGCAGCTTCGCGTTCGTGACGTATCCCTCACGTTCGCGAAGAGTTGATTTATGCAGCTTCCCGTTCGTGATGTATCCTTTGCGTTCGCGAAGGTTTGGGTTTCTGCTGCTTCGCGTTCCCATTACTCCTTCGCGTTCGTGAAGGGTGATTTACTGGGCAAATTTCCATTCTTTATTTTAGCTCCTTTTTGTCTCGTTTTCACTTTGTTTCTTCACGATCACTTCTAAATCACATAAAACCTATAAAATAGAAGTAAATGACATTAAAACACGATTTTATCAATCAAACATAGCAAATATATAGGATTAAATACAGGATAAATTGGTAAAATGCGCACTTATCAAACCCCAAACTTAAACTCTTGCTTTTCCTCAAGTAATAAAAGCACAAGATCTCCTTCCAAGTATTTAACTTAATAGTGCATCAATATTATACCCAGTCAAAATTTTAGTTTAAGAACAAATACGTGACTTTAATTGGTACCAACTATTAATTCTCAACCAAAAGCTCCAAATCTTCAAGACCCAAGTGTGTGTGTGCAAGACCACTAGCTCCAAAGATGCCAAGGCTGCTCCCAGGTGCCAAAGATATCTTACAAATGAGTTAGGTCGTGTATTAGATGGTTTGGGGGTAAAAAACATGAAATTCCAGAACTGCCCAGTTTTTTCCACAAATTTCTTCTTCGCATTCTCGATCCAGCCTTCGCATTCGCGAAGGTTTGACTACATATAGCTTCGCGTTCGTGGCCTGTCCTCGCATTTTCAAAGATTTGTTTTCTGCAGCTTCGCGTTCGGTAAGAGTTGATTTCTGCAGCTTCGCGTTCGCGATGTATCCTTCGCGTTCGTTAAGGTTTGAGTTCCTACTGCTTCGCATTCGCAAAAGGTAATTCACTGTGCAAATTTTCATTCTTTATTTTAGCTCCTTTTTGACTCGTTTTCACTTGGTTTCTTCACGATCACTTCTAAATCACATAAAACCTGTAAATAGAAGCAAATGACATTCAACACACGATTTTATCAATCAAACATATAAAAAATCTAATATTAAAGAGAAATAAGTTGGTAAAACACCCATTTATCAAACCCCCAAACTTAATCTTTTTCATTTCCTCAAGCAATCAAAGCACAAAATCTCCTTTTTAGTATTTAACATAATAGTGCATCAATTCTTGCCAAGTCAAAAGTTTACTTTAATGTAATGACCCGCCTGCTCGTTTTGAGCATTTTCACTTTTCTCGGTAGTTTTAGGGCTTGAGTATCTCCACATGATATATTATGATTTGAATAAATCGTCGGTGTTGGTTTTCAAGTTATCCGGAATTGATTTGGAAGAATGAACTTCAAGATTTAAGCTTTGAGTTGGAAGAGTTGACCAAGTTTGACTTTTTAGCATTGGATCTCAGAATGGAGTTTCATGGGGTCCGCTAGCTTCGTTGGGTGATTTTGAACTTAGGAGCTCGTATGGATTGTAATTTGAAGGTTTGTAGTCGAATTTGTCTTGAAATGGCGGAAGTTGGATTATTGGGAAGTTTGACCAGGAGTGAACTTTTTTATATCGGGGTCAGATTCCGATTCCAAAAGATGAAATAGGTCTGTAATGTCAAATGTGACGTGTGTGCAAAATTTGAGGTCAATTGGACGTGTTTCGATAGGTTTCGACATGGGTTGTAGAAGTCAAAGTTCCAAAGTTCATTGATTTTGACTTGAGGTGCGGTTCATCGTTTCGAGATGTTATGCATGAGTTGAAGCTCTGAGTAGGTTCGTTTCAGCATGTAGAACTTTTTTGCAAAATTCACCGCCATTTGGATTTGATTTGATATGGTTCACATGTTTGGTTGCGATTCTAGAAGTTCTTGAAGTTTCCTTTGATCTTCATGCGTTTTGGCGTCCGATTCGTAGTTCTAGAAGTTATTTTGATGTTTTGATCTCTCGAGCGAGTTTGTGTTATGTTTTTAGAATTGTTAGGGTGTTTGGTTTGGGGCCTCGGGGGCTCGGGTGAGTTTCGAATTGGTTTCAGATTGTTTTGTTGAAAAATTTGAGTGTTGGTTCTGGTGTCATCGCATTTGCGATGTTTTGGTTGCAAATGTGGCTATCGCATTTGTGAAGCAGCCTTGCATTTGCGAACCTGGGCTGCTAGTCAGAACTTCGCTTTTGCGAAGAATTTCTCGCATTTGCGACATATTTTTCACATTTGCGGGGGTCGCATTTGCGAACCCCCTGTCGCAAATACAACATCTGCAACCTGCTAAATGCTGAGAATTCCGAGACTTAGCATCATTTTTATATATTACGAACCTAGCTTCGATAGGAGGCGATTTTGTGAAGGAATCTTCATACCAAATCATTAGGTAAGTACCGCTAATCAATTCTCAACTAAATTTCATGATTTTACATAAGATTGAACATCAAATGCAAGAGAATCTAGGGAAAAAGTTGGGGATTTTGTCAAAACTTTGAAAAATGAAAATTTGGGATTTGAGAGTCTGTCACGACCCGGAATTCCCACCGTTGGCATTTCACTTGATAGGTAAGCCAACATTAGAGATCATTAATCCATTTCTAAACCCCTTTCAGTGATTTACAACAATTAAGCTACAATAAGTTAAAAAGAGTGCGGAAATCCATAATAGTCTTAACATTTATACACAACTACCCAGAATCTAGAGTAACAAATCCACGAGCATTCTAGAATTTAATACAAATACAAGTCTAAAAGAAGTACAACTGTTTGAATAAAAGAAAACAGTAAACAGAAAGGATAGACAGGGACTTCAGGGCCTGTGAACGCCGACAGGACTACCTTGAGTCTCCGATCAGATGAAGCCAGCAGCTAAGTCAGGGTCAACTCGGTCCAGCACCAAAATCTACACAAAAAGTGCAGAGTGCAGTATCAGTACAACCGACCCCATGTACTGGTAAGTGTTGAGCCTAACCTCGACGAAGGAGTGACGAGGCTACGGCGGGACGCTCACAATAAAACCTGCATACAGTGAATAATAATGGTAGAAAAGAAGGCAGAATAATGTAAAAATAGTAACTTGCAATGAATAATACAACATCCAACGGGTTTCATCAGCGTTCATTTATGACCAATCCTTAAGTGCAATTCAAAGCTACCATACGACTTAAACTGTCAAAGAAAGAACAGAAGCACATAAAATATTGCGGCGCAAAACCCGATCCCACCGTAGAGATCACTATCCTCCCTTATTTCCTCTTAATATCATAAACAACAAAGTACAGATAAAAGTGTTGCGGCGTGCAACTCGATGCCACCATATCATAATAATCACAATCATGGTTCACCCTTATATCACCATATTCCACTATTATTACACATGTTGTAGCGTGCAACGCGATCCCGCCGTATAATATCAATTCACCCTTATTCCTCCTCAATATATCACCCTTATTCCTGTTGCGGCGTACAACCCGATCCCACCATATTCATATCAATTATACAAGAAATATAGAAGCTCCACAAATTAACACAAGACCCTTCTCAATAATTAAACTTCAGAACAAGGTGAATGGAAATCTTATATTCAATAAACTCTACACGAGTAATACTACTCAGCGAGACCAAGACAGAATACCACTAAATCACAAATAAGAACAACTTAAGCAAGTAATAGGGGATAAGGAAACTACGGATTTACAATTATCTTCAACAAGGAGAAACAATATCTAACAAGTAGCAACTAGGAATGGAATTACAAGTAGGCATGTAACAATTGAAGCAGGGAAAGAAACGATATAATAAGAACGGAAAAGAAACAAGGAAGACAATTGGCGGCCATAAGTACTCGCCACCTCACATATACTCCGCTCAAATAATTTTCATATAACAATTAGGGCAAGGATTCCTAATCCCTCAATTCAAAGTTAGACACAACACTTACTCGATCCACATGCCACTCACTGCTCAATTATCCCCTTTCCTCTAGATTCCACCTTCAAACCACTCGTATCTAGCCATAATTAACTTAATAACATCAAATATTGCTAAAGAAATCAATTACAATACATAAATTTAGGTTTTCCAAACTTTCCTCCAAAAAGTCAAAAATCGACCCCGGGCCCGCTTGGTCAAAAGTCGAGGTTCAAACCAAAACTCATTTACCTATTCACTCCCGAGCCCAAATATGTAATTAGTTTCGAAATCCTACCCCAAATTGAGGTCTAAATCCCTAATTTGCAAACCCCCCCCCCCCTCCCAATTCTTCCAAAATCCCTAATTTTCTACCATGAAAGAACAAGGTTTATGGCTAGAAATTTAATGGATGATGTTAGAAATGGAAGAAATTGAGTTAAAGAGTACACACCTATGAATTGGTGTTGAGTTTCTCCTTCAAAATCACACCTAGGCCGAGCTCTAGTGGATAGTTTATGAAAAATGGGTAAAATCCCATTTTTGAAAATGTTTTAAGGTATGGGTGTGTTCACGAAGGACCTGCCACGTTCGTGAGCCTTGCCCTACATTCGCGTAGAAAAACTCATTGATCTCCAGTTCACCTCCAATAACCTATGCGTTCGCATCTTGTCGGTCGCGTTCGCGAAGAGCAGACCCCCCAGTGCTCGGCGTTCGCGACCATGGCCTCGTGTTCGCGTGGAACAAACCATCCCCCAGCCTAGCTTACATTTCACCTTCGCGATAGACCATTCGCAAACAAAAAGAAGGAAACTAGAAGGTACCTGAAGCTACAGAAAAACCATATTTTCTAAGTGTAAAACTTCCCATAGCCTATCTAAAACTCACCCGAGCCCTCGGGGCTCCAAACCAAACATGCACACAAGTAGTAAAACATTATACGAACTTGCTCGCATGATCAAATCGCCAATATAACACCTAAAACTACAAATTTAACACCAAATCGAATGAAATTTTCAAGAAAGCTTTAAAATTTCTATTTTCACAACCGAGCGTCTAAATCACATCAAACTGACTTCGTTTCTTACCAAACTCCACAAACAAGTTATACTTATTATGTTGAACCTGTACCGCGCTCCGGAACCAAAATACAGGCCTTGTATAAAAAATGCCAAACATCAATAGATTCTTAAAACCATTCAATTTCAGACTTTTAATTTTCAACAAAAGTTCATATCTCGAGCTAGGGACCTCGGAATTTGACTCCGGGCATACGCCCAGACCCCATATTTAAATATGGACTCACCGAGACCGTCAAAATATGGGTCCAAGTCCGTTTACCCAAAATGTTGACTGAAGTCAACTAAAATGAATTTTTAAGGCAAAAATTCTCGTTTTTATCAGTTTTTAACATATAAGCCTTCTGGCTCAATACCTGGACTGTACACGCAAGTTGAAAAAGGCTAGAATGAGATATATATAAGGATTCAGACTACAGAATTTAGTTCTAAAACATGAGATGACCTATCAGGTCATCACAGAGTCGAATAGGACTCGGATTTGGAAACAAAATACGTATTTGGACTCGTGAGGCTACGGGTAGTCAAGACCTACCCTTGAATCCGAGTTTTGACCGGGCGAGCCTGGGGGTTGAATTTTTAGAAATTGAATAAAAATCACAGATTTATTAATTGAAATTGTTTTCCCTTGCATTGTGTGACGTATTTAAGTCGTCTTTGGCGAGAGTGAGCCGAGAGGAGGTGAATTTTATAAAGGAAAAGCGAAATTGAGTATTGAATTAGACGAATTGAGGTAATTGTATTGCCTAACTTTGTTGAGGGAAATTTTTCCTACTATTTGTCATTGTTTGCTACATGCGAGGGTGATATATATATGAGGTGACGAGTATATATGCATGTTCCAGGGTTAAACATGCTTGGGGGTAAATTATGTTATAAAATGTGTCTTGTAAATTCACGTGATCTTCTTAATTCATGCCTTACTTAACTCCTAGATACTAAGACCATAGTATTAAATGTTAGAAACTAAGACGTAGCTTATTATAACTTGATCCAATTCGATGGAAATTCTGAGAATACATTGATGTGCTTAGCTTGGTCATCACTATGCGTAATCATTTAATACATTGCTACGGCCGATATTCTTGAGATATTAGATTATATACTTGGGTTGTAGATCATTCGTGATATTTGTCGAAATACCTGAATAATAAAGGTGATGTCGTGCCATTGTATATACATTATCATGTGAGGAGAGTGTAAAGCACGAAGGGTGATGTTGTGCCATGTTATTGAGAGTAAAAGAACGAATGGTGATGCCGTGCCATATCATTTGTGAGTAAAATCACAAAAGGTGATGCCGTGCCATGTTATGTGAGTAAAAGAACGAAGGGTGATGTCGTGCCATTACATTTATATTATTATTCTTTCATGTTATTGCAAGTTCATGGCACGAAGGGTGTTTCCGTGCAAGTGAGGACGAGAGACGTGCATTATGTTGTGATATCATTTTCTTGAAGATATCTGCATGTCTTTACCTTGAGTTGTTATTGTCGTATTCATGGTTCTTATGTGATTTGTCATCACTGTCCTGCGAGATCAGTGATGGCCTCAAAGAATTTCCCAACTGAAAAGGAAGCAACATCAATCCTCCTCCTATTCTCCTTGACAGTGGGTCCCCTTTTCAGCAAAGGGTGGATCATCGTCTTTCCCGGAACTTTCTCATTATCACTATGCGTCACCATCACGACTGATCGTTTTGGTAATTTACACTCCTTCCTACTAATTGAAGTTTTGAATTTCTTCATACGATGTATTATGACTTGTGTGAATTGTGGGTTTTGTTTTTCAGGTATTTCAGAGTTACTTTGGAAGAATGAAATTCAAGGTTTAAAGCTGAAGTTGAAAGGTTGACCAGATGTTGACTTATGTGTAAACGAGTCCGGATGGTGATTTTAGATTTGGGCGTATGCCCGGGATTTCATTTGGATATTTCTAGAATGTTTCAACACCAATCGGCGAAAGTTAGAAATTTGAAGGTTTGGAAAGTTCATAAGTTTGAGCGGGAGTGAACTTTTTTATATCGGGGTCCGGTTCTAATTATGGAAGTATGAACAAGTCTGCATTGTCATTTAGGACTTGTGTGCAAAATTTGAGGTCAATCGGACGTGTTTTGATAGGTTTCGACATCAAAAGTGGAATTTAGAAGTTCATAAATTCTTAGGATTGAATTGATGTGTGATTCGTGGTTTTATCTTTGTTAGGTGTGATTTGAGACCTCGAATAGGTCCGTGTTATGTTACGGGACTTGTTGGTATATTTAGATGGGGTCCCGAGTGGCTCGGGTATGTTCCTAGGCGAGTTTTGAACGAGTTTGAGAATTTCGGCACTCTGATGATGTGCGCTCATAGACCAAACTGACCTAGTCGCACCTGCGCCCCTCCTTCCGCACGTACGATTCTGCACCTGCAGTCTCCCCACCGCAGGTGCGAAACACCAGAAAACCAGAAAAACTCAGCAATTGCCTGTGTCCAAATTTCATTCCGATAAGCATCTGAAACACACCCGAGGTCCCCGGGACCTCAATCAAAAATACCAACAAGTCTTATAACCCAACACAAACTTATTTTAACCCTCAAATCAACCCAAGGAACATCAAAACATGGATTACAGACACATTCAAGCCTAATGAACTTTTAGACTTCCAAATTCCACAAACAACGCAGAAACCTATCAAACCACATCCGACTGACCTCAAATTTTGCACACAAATCATAAATGACACCACGAACCTACTCCAATTTACGGGAATCTAATCCGAACCCGATATCAAACTTTCCACTACCGGTCAAAATTCGCAAAAATTCTAACTTTTGCCAATTCAAGCCTAATTCTACTACGGACCTTCAAATCACATTCCAAATGCACTCCTAAGTTCAAAATCACTTAACTAAGCTAATGGAACCATCAAAATTCAAATCTGAGGTTGTTTATACATAAGTGGACATCTGATCTAACTTTTCCAACTTAAGCTTCCAATTAAGAGACTAAGTGTCTCAATTCACTCTGAAATCACTCCGAACCCGAACCAACCAATCCGGTATGACATATAACAGCTATAGAGCACAAAAGACGCAAAATAATAGGGGAAAGAGGCTATAACTCTCGAAACGACCGGTCGGGTCATTACATCAGCAAAATGGGGGATCAGATGTTTGTACTATATGAACGATGGTTTGAGTATTATTTCATATTTGGACTTTGGGAGCTCGGTTTGTGGTAATTTTTGTGGGATTATCAAGAAATTCATCGGGGTAAGTGATTCTAACTCGGATTTAGTTCATATACATGAATATATCATTGTTTTCATCATTTAATCAGTATTTTGAGATGAAAGTTTGGAGAAAATTGTAGAAATTTCATAAATGAATTTTTGGGATTTGAATGTCGATTCAGAGTCAGATTTGAATGAAACTAGTATGGCTGGACACGTAATTGAATGGGTTATTGAATTTTTGAGTTTCATCGAATTACGAGATATGGGCCCCATTGCCGACTGTCACACCAACTTTTTTCCACACAACCCTATTACGTGGATGAGTTAGAAGAGTTTTTCTAATTGAAGTGAAGTTTTGAAAAGAGATTATTTATTATTTAGAGTCACCACTTGGAATTGAGTTTTGGTGTTCCAAGTCATATTTTATTGAATCCCTTATCAAAAGGAAGGTTTGACTCCTAATTTATGGTCTACGAAAACAGAAGACTGATTAAAGAATTCTGTTGAACGAGGGGAAGGTGTAAGGAACCTCTCGAGTCTCGTGGTTCTAGCACGGCCACTTTATTGACTAATGTAATACTTAATCAACTTTTAGCTATTCTTGTATTTTATTGATTATGGCTTATTTATTACCACCTCACTTAATTTATTATATTTTCTTTTTGTCCTTTTGAGCCGATGGTCTTTCGAAAACATCTTCTCTACCCCTTCGGGATAGGGGTAAGGTTTGCGTATACACTACCCTCCCCAGACCCCACTAGTGGGATCTTACTGGGTTGTTTTTGTTGTTGTTATTTTTGTTGTACTTTAACCTAGATGCAGTACGCACATAAGGTATTCCTTTTAAGGTAGAGGATAAACCAAGGAACAAAATGTACACATGATTAAAACATAATTATTTTAAATTTAAAGGCATCGAGTCACGGGAATGCGCACATGATCATTTTATTACTTAAGTATATCAATCTAAGGTTCAGGTATGAACACATGGGCTGATATTTTAAAGTGCGTCTAAAACCTTTATATCGTATTCATGATTTATTTCTTTCCTAAGTTTGAGATTATTATAAGGGTATAATTTATGGATATGGAATTGTGGAAGAAGTGTATGGCTTTAGTTGCTAGAATTATTAATAAGTTACTTTGAATTTCTTACAACTCAATAAGTTCTTACTATTATATCTTAGAGATTTATTAAAACCAATTGTAGATAAAATGCAAAAAATAAAAAATAAAAATAAAAAAAAAAAGAGAAAAGTTTTTTAAAAAAGGAAAGAAAATATCTAGTAGACAATTACATAACATACCAATTAATTAAAAAAAATCAAAAATATATTTTTATTAAAACAGGAAATGTTAAAATGGATCTTAGTAACTTAACATAATCTTTCTATTTGTACCAAGCAAAATATGGTATGCCGATTTCAACTTAAGACAACCAAACGTTCCAATCACAGTTATAGCATTGAATCCATGAAACCAATTTTAAACCCATATCCCCTTGTATCCTATTTTTGGTTATAGCATTTTCTATTTGTTAATTGTTTCTAATCAAGATTGACTCACGTATGAGTTTGAAATTTTGATAAACCATCAAGAATTCATAATACTGTACAATAAAAAATTAGATATAAACAAACATTAACTTTTAGTTTTGAGCCAAGGTAAAACAAAAATATTCATCCAAACTACTATTATTGAGTAAAGTATTAAACCAAAGTATATTCTTTTCAATGAAATGTCACGACTAGATTTCCCACCATCGGGACCGTGATGACGCCTAATGCTATACTTGACATTATAGGGTTACGACATTAAAACAATTAAGACATATAAGAAATGTTACTACCATCCAATATACGATACCAAAAGTAGTAAATGAAATAGTAAAGCGATACTGCGAAACTAATACTAATGTCTAGCTACCCAGGGTTTGGAGTCATAATTCACGAACTACTAAGAATTTACTACAAGTATTTGGTTGAAAGAAAATTTATATTTGTTTTGAACTAAAGAAAACAACAACTGAATAATAAGGAAGAGACTCCAGGAATCTGCGGACATCGGCAGATCTACCTCGTGTCTCCTTGCGAAAATGTCAGCTCTAACTCGAACTCAGCTCGGACCTAAACCTGGATCTGCACAAGAAGTGCAGAGTGCAGTATCAGTACAACCGACCCTATGTACTGATAAGTGTCGAGCCTAACATCGGCGAAGTAGTGACGAGGCTAGGACAGGACACCGCAAAAAAACCTGGACATGTATAATCATGCTAGTAGAAACAACAATGATCAAAGAAAAGTAAAAAACAATTAATGGGAAGGGAGCATACAATGGGGAATTTATCATAAGGAGTGAGAAAACAATAAGACGGAAATAGACAGTGATCAACAACAATTTAAGCAATTAAAATAGAAAAGAAACTTGCAAGACATCACCCTTCGTGTGTTTACTCTCAGCCTTACCAAATAATAAATAGGAATGCACAACATCATCCTTAATTCTTTTACTCTCATCCTCACTAGATTATAAATAATAATGCATGGCATCACCATTCGTGCTTTTACTCTCACCTCACAATATAGATAAATTATGCACGCATCACACCCTTCGTGCTTTACACTCTTCCTCATAATTTATATAAATTATGCATGGAATCACCCTTCGTGCTTACACTCTTCCTCGCAATTTAAATAAATTATGCACGACATCACCCTTCGTGCTTTACACTCTTCCTCGCCAGTCACAGAATCATTAACAATATATAAAGAGGAATTTCATAAGAAATCAGTATTTCATCATAGTTTCTATCACCATTTACCATTTCAATCTCTACTCAATATTCACAATATTATCCATCTCGGTGGAATCGGATACAAATCTTACAACATTTCCTAACAACAATAATCATAGGTAATAGGCTTTAAGACAACAAGAATAACAAAAATTAACTTTCACTCGCATGTTATGACTCGACCACAACATATAGGTACTCGTCACCTCACCTATATATCGTATTCAACAACAAAACAAGTATCAAGTAGTCACTCAGTACCTATTCCCTCAAGCTAAGGTTAAACACAACACTTACCTCGGTTTCGCAGGCCACCCACTGCTCAAGTACAACTTTTCCTTTAGAATTCACCTCCAACTCACTCGTATCTAATCATAATTAGTTCAATATCATTAATTATTGCTAAAGGAATTAACTTTAATGCATAATCATGGTTTTCCTAAGTTTTCCCAAAAAAGTTAAAAACCAACCCCGGGCCCGCTTGGTCCTAACTCGAGGTTCGGACAAAAATTCGTTTACCCGTTCATCCCTGAGCCCGAATATGTAATTAGTTTCGAAATCTAACCTCAATTAGAGGTCTAAATTCAAATTATACAAAATTCCTTAATTCTACCTAATCCCCCAATTTCTACCATGAAAACCCTAGATTTTTAGTTGTAAATTGATGAAAAGCAATGTGTTATTGGAAGAAAGTAGTTAAGAATCATTTACCAACACTTTGGGGAAGAACTTGTCTCTTGAAAATCGCCTCTAAGCCTTCTTGGTTTTGAAAATATGAAAGAATGGCCTAATCCCGTTTTTAGGTTCTGTTTTAATCGCTGGGCAAGTCTTCTTCGCGTTCGCGAAGGACCTGTCGCGTTCGCGATGCTTTGGCCCTATTGGCCTTCGTGTTCGCGAGTCATTCCACGTGTTCTCGAAATGCATTCCCCCCCCCCTCCCCAAGCTATCATGTTCGCGACCCAGTGGTCGCATTCGTGTAGAAGACGAGACNATGAAACTCACCCGAGCCCTCGAGGCTCCAAACCAAACATGCACACAAGTCTAAAAATATCATACGGACTTTCTTGTGTGATCAAGTCGCTAAAATAAGACCTAAAACTACGGATTTAGCATCAAAATCAATGAATTTCTCAAGAACACTTCAAAATTACTATCTTCTCAATCAGACGTCCGAATCACGTCAAATAAACTCCGATTTCCACCAAATTTCACATATATGACTTAAGTATTATAATAAATTTGTACCGGGCTCCGAAATCAGAATACGGGCCCGATACCAACGAGTTCAAATATTAACAAATTTCTATAATTCCTTTAAACTTTAGTTTAACAATTTTCATCAAAAATTCATTTCTCGAGTTAGGGACCGTCGGAACACTGGTTCGGGTCAAATGTTGACCGAAGTCAACCAAAAATCAAATTTTAACTCTCAAAAGTTATTATTTCATGTATTTTCACATAAAGGCTTTCCAGATTCACGCCCGGACTGCGCATGCAAATCGAGGTGAATAAAAATAATTTTTTTAAGGATAACGAGCCCAGAATTGAGTCTTAAATCATAAGATGACCCTTTGGGTCATCACAATCTCCACCTCTAATACAAATGTTCGTCCTCGAACGGACATAGAAAAGTACCTGAACTAGCAAACAAGTGTGGGTATCTACTTCGCATGTCCGATACTCGACCGTGCACGAACTCAACGACCTATGTGACCATGCACACCTGGATCTGCACATGAAATACAGGGTGTAGCATGAGTACAACCAACTCAGCAAGTAACAAAAATAAATAAGGAACTCAGAAGCAGTGACGAGCTATAAATACATTTTATTTCAGTAATTTTCAACAATGAAGATAGACATGAGTCATTGTCGGCAATATAAGTCAAATCAATTGCATATTTACTAAGCTCAAGTAAAACCAGTTATAGTATTTTTCGGAAGTTCAGAACAGTAGCATGAATCAGCTAAATGCAGCAACAAGGAAGACAAATGCAACCTCTCAAGGCATAGTCACTCAAGCTCTCAATATCTCAACACTTGGCTCTCAGCCCTCAATACACATGCTCAATAGGTACCTGCGCTCACTAGGGGTGTACAGATTTTGGACGGTCTCGTACAGCCCAAGCGCTATAATCCGCTTGGACAACTCACGTGCTATAGTATCATATCAAGATCCGCACGCACAACTCACGTGCTACAATATCCCATCAGAATCTGCACGGACAACTCACGTGCTAAAGTATAAACATCATGATTCTCACGGAAAACTCATGTGCTACGGTATTTATACCTCACAAAAAGGCCCTCGGCCTCACCCAGTCATGAACTTATCTAGTCTCAAGAACCTCAGTAATGCAAGGGAATCAGCCCAATCAGAATGCTATAATGTATCAACAGGGAATATCAGGGACTGAAGTATAATATACAAGAAATGTTACGACTGAGTATAATAACAATAAGCAGGAAGGTTCAACAGGTATCACGACCCCATCGGGTCCCTACAGTACCAATACATAGCCTGAGCATGATTTCTAACATGAATGGTAGTCAAATTGCTAGAAGACAGGAAAACATGCAAGCAACAATAAGCTAATTCAATTTTACAGTCTCACGGGACGGACCAAGTCACAATCCCTCATGGGGCACACTCACACGACCGTCATCTAGCATGTACGTCGCCTCCAAATAGTCACATCATACCAATCTCCGAGGTTTCATACCCTTAAGACCAGATTTAAGACTGTTACTTACCTCAACTGCGTAGAAATCCTACTCCGAAATACCCTTGCATCTCGAATCAGTCTCCAAATCCCCCAAATCTAGCCATAAACAGTACGAGATAATCCATATAGGCTAAAGGGATCAATTCCAAAAGAAAACTACTAAATTATAGCCCAAAATATGAAATTGGCTAAACCCGGCCCCCGAGCCCATGTCTCGAAATCCGACAAAAGTCACAAAATCAAATATCCCATTCACTCACGAGTCTAACCATACTAAAGTCATCAAAATCCGACATCATTTGGTCATCTGAATCCCCAAAATCCACTCTCTAGTTCTCAAGCCCTAAACCCCCAAATTTCACTTCAAAATCTCGCTAATTAGGTGGGGAAATCAGTGAGGAAACAAGATTTATGATCCAAAACGAATAAAAGAAGCTAACCTCAATAATCACTCAAAAATCTTCTCTAAAATCGCCTAAGTCCATCCAAAATGTTGAAATAAGACTAAAATCGTGAACCTTTGCCTTTTAAACTTCTGCCCAGACTTTTTGCATTTGCGGACCCACTGCCACATCTGTGACGTCGCACCTGCAAAAATTCCATCACAGATGCGGATTCCAATTAAAATCCCGAGTTTCGCTTTTGCGGCTACAAGACCGCATTTGCGCCTATCGCAGGTGTGAGAACACATCGCACCTGCGGCTAAATCTCACACCTACACCCAGTTGCTCGCTTCTGCGACCATAGCAGGTGCGCGAAAATCTTTGCACCTGCGACCTCTGCTCAACTCGTCCTTAACCTCTTCTGCGGTTCCTTCCCCCGCTTCTGCGGGCTCGCACCTGCGGTTCCCTCTCCGCATGTGCGATTACACTAGTAGCAGCAGCACTTCAGCTGCCTCTCAAATCCCAAACCAAGTCCGAAAATCTCCCGAATTCCACCCGAGGCCCCCGAGACCTCAACCAAACATTCCAAAAGGTCACATAACCCAATACAAACTTAATCGAACCTTAGAATCACTCAAAACAACATCAAAACACAGATTACACCCAGATTCAAGCCTAAAGAACTTCTAAACTTCTGAATTCCGAAAATGACGCCGTAACTATCATACCACGTCCAATTGACCTCAAATTTTTCACACAAGTCCTAAATGACACCACAAAGTTACTCCAATTCCCGGAAATCAAATCCGACACCGATATCAAAATTTCCACTGCTGGCTAAAATTCCAACTTTCGCCAATTCAAGCCTAATTCTACTACAGACCTCCAAATCACATTCTGGACGTGCTCCTAAGTCCAAAATCACCTAACGGAGCTAAAAGAACCATCAAAATTCAAATCCGAGGTCGTTTACATATAAGTTGACATTCGGTCAACTTTTCCAACTTAAGCTTCCAATTAAGAGACTAAGTGTCTAAATTCACCCCGAGATCACTACGGACCCGAACTAACCAACTCGGTAAGACATATGACAGATATAGAGCACCAAAAGAAGCAGAAATGGGAGAAACGTGGTTACACTTTCGAGATGACCTGTCGGGTCGTCACATCCTCCCCTTTTTAAACAAAAGTTCATCCTCGAACGAGTCTAGAAACATACCTGGAGTCTCAAATAGGTGTGGATACATGCTCTGCATATCCTGTTCGTTCTCCCAAGTGGCCTTCTCCATAGGGTGACCTCTCCACTTCACCTTTGATGCACTCAAATTACACTTAAATAAATAGTGTGAAGCGGTCGATGTCAAATATAATAACCCAACTAGGTTGGGGTCGAATCCCACAGGGAATAGGCGTGAAAAGATTATGTGAATATTGTGAAGCTTGACTTAACTCGTAATTCTATCCCATTAGCTTAAAAGAAGAGTATTGTAATTGAGTGAAGTAGTAACAATTATGACTCTAGAAAGCGGTAAATAATTTAATTAACTAAACCAAGGTTGTGTCCCCTTTAATGAAATGTAATGCTATCGGTGTTAATATGATATATTTCTAATGGAAGGTCCTTAATATTCACATGATCTCTAAATTACTACCCTATATTTTCCAATAGTTGGGTAGTATTTCCTCTTTATGATTTTTTCAAATATAAAAGAGTTGCAATTAAGCACAATCAATTAATGCCAAATAAAATCAACTTATCCCTAGTTTCTTGAACAAATACAAGGATTTAGATCTTTCATCCATAACTATTTTATTTGAGAGTTTTTTGAATGAGTACATTGATAATGATCTTTTACCCCTAACTGTTTTTGTTACAACAGCTTTGAATAAAGATGTACATTTCTTTCTCGTGACTAATATTTTGCCTTTCAACCTGAATATGTTCGAAGGTTTTTGCTTTTTGCATTAGGCTTTGTATTTGGATGGCTCTTTTGATTTTTTTTTTGATTCTGCTCGTGTCACTTGTCTCGTTGAGATGGGTCTTTAGGCTCGAGCTTATGACTTTTTGATAGCCTTCTTTGCTTCGTCTTAGCCTTCCATATTGTATAGTCTCCCAAGTGTTTGAGCTTTGAAGAATGAAATCTCGGGCACTCGATTATTCTTTCCTTGTGGTCCTTTTCCTGAAAAGGAAAAACATTCCGGACTCGAAGGTATATAGTTTTTTAGATGATGACTGCTTAACCCTTTTAAAACGTCCAACAGAAAGTGTAACCCTAGACCGGGAATTGTGTTATTTTCTCGCGTCTTTGCAGGTCTAATATCATCATCTGGTGATGGGTTAGCTTTGTGCCTATCATCTAAAAAAGTTAGTAAAGATTTTTAAATGTTCAAAATAAAATCGAACGTGTGATACCTGAAGGTGGGTATTCTTTTCTTTTAAAAGTAATACTTCTTTAGATGGATGGCGTTCCAACTTGTTGGTAGAACTCTGTCGTCCATAGCTTCCAAGTCATAGGCGCCTTTCCCAGCTATGCCTCAGATTTTGTAAGGTCCTTCCCAATTTGGATTTAGCTTTCCTGCACCTGCTTCTTTTGTTGATTGAAAGACTTTTTGAGGACGAAGTCCCCAATTTTAAAGTGCCTGAGATGAGCTTTACGGTTGTAATAACTCTCTATGATTTGTTTTTGAGCTGTCATCCATATCAATGTTGTTTCTCTCTGTGGTTCAAGCAGGTCCAGGTTGGTCCTTAATTCGTCGTCGTTTTCACCTTTCATGGCTGTTGAGAACCTTATGCTTGGTTCACCAATCTCTACTGGTATTAAGGCTTCTGAGCCATAAACAAGTGCGAACAAATTTTCACCCGTGCTATTTTTGAAGTTGTTCTGTATGCCCATAGTACTGCTGGTAACTCATCAGGCCAATTTCCTTTGGCTTTATCCAGCCGCTTCTTTAGATTGTTGATGATGACCTTATGTTGACTTAGCTTGACCATTATCCATGGGGTGGTACGGCGTTGAAGTGATCCGCTTGATTTGCCAACTTTCGAAGAATTCTGTGATTTGCGAGCCTATGAATTATGGGCCATTATCACACACAATCTCTTTTGGTATTCCAAAGCGGCATATTATGTTTCTCCATAAGAAGCTTTTAACTTCATTTTCTCGCACTTGTTTGAATTCTTCTGCCTCTACCCATTTTGTAAAATAGTCGGTTAGTATGAGTAAAAACCGTACATGTTCTTTAGCTGTGGGAAGAGGTCCCACTATGTCCATACCCCATTTCATGAAAGGCCATGGGGATATTATTGGATGTAATAATTCCGCTGGTCGATGCATGTTATTGGAAAACCTTTGGCATCTTTCACATTTGGATACGAAATTCTCGGCTTCTTCTTCCATCTTAGGCCAATAGTATCCGACTCTGATTAGTGTTTTCACTAAGGATCTTGCCCCTGAATGATTTTCACAGTGTCCTTCGTGGACTTCTTTCATCACAAATTTCGTTTGGTCAGGTCCGAGGCATTAACTAAGGGTCATAGTCATATGGGAACACATGCAAGTCCAGATTAAAAGATAAGGAAGGCAAGTCAAAGCGGAAAGAAAGCCATAGCTGGAGCAGTAGCCAGAGAAGCAAGGCAAAAAGTGGTCTCAGGCATTCCAACTGCATGAACATAAATCTTATCTATGTCACAGGTTTGATGATCGATAACGCACACAAAACCAATCTCAAAAGTGAGTTGCGAATAAGGCAGTACCGTGCAGCTTTGAGGCGTAGTGCTTGAGCCGCTTTCCTATCTTCAGGTATGGTGCCATTCTGCAAAAAATTAAGAATTCCGTTTCTCCAGTCCCAGGTTAGGTTGTTTAAAGTTACCTCATTCCTGTCTTGGTATATTATTGAATGAAATAGTTCAACGACAATTGTATTGTCTTTGTTCGTTACTTCCGTGATTGCTGCAAGGTTAGCTAATGCATCTGCTTCTGCATTTTCCTCTCTAGGTATTTGCACTACCTTCCATGTTTTGAATTGTCTCACGAGCTCTCGTGCTTTTTCAAGATACTGTTGCATTCTAGTCTCTCGAGCGATGTAAGTCCCCTATATTTGATTTACTACCATTTGGGAGTCGATGTTGATCATAATTTTCTCGATTGAGAGCTCCCGTGCGAGTTCAAGCCCTGCAATAACAGCTTCGTACTATGCTTCATTGTTAGTGATAGGATAACACTTTATAGCTTGTCGTGTCTTTTCACCCGTGGGTGATATCAAGACTATGCCTAAGTCGACGCCTTTTTATATTTGAAGAACCATCGGTGAACAAGGTCCATAGGCCTGGATTAACACCGTTAAAGAGTTTTAACTCTTTTTCTACTTTAGATACAATGTTATTACTAAAGTCAGCAATAAATTCAGCTAGTATTTGAGACTTAATTGCAGTCCTAGACTGATAGATTATTTCATGCTCACTTAATTCTATGGCCCACTTGGCTAATCTTCCTGACAATTCCTTTTTATGCAGAATATTTCTTAAAGGATATGAGGTCACAACGGTGATTGGGTGGCATTGAAAATAGGGTCATAATTTTCTAGGTGCCATTATTAAAGCTAAGGATAACTTTTTTAGATGTGGATATCTAGTCTCAGCATTTAGCAAAGTTTTACTTACATAATAGACAGGTGATTGTTTACCTTTTTCTTCTCTTACCAATAC